>VUQI01003277.1:0-10087 GCA_015106735.1 Paratilapia polleni | reverse complement strand
GGGGCAGCCGGGGGGGGGGGGGGGGGGGGGGGGGGGGGGGGGGGGGGGGTGCTTCAAAATCCTGCACACATCGTCCAACAGAGCTGATTTACTAGCACTCTGAACTGGCATAAAAACGAAAAGACAACACGATGAATCACACTGTATGTGTTGCTTGATCTGACCCAACAGAAGTGAATGGGCAATATGTGTATACGCAGATGTTACTGCATTAATGAGAAACAGTTTGAGGATAAGGATGTTTCGGTAAAGTGCTGTCCTTTTGATTGGGGTTTATTATTTAAATTACTCTTAAATCACATTCACAGTTTGGGTAAGAACTGTATTTTTAAAATGCAGTATATTTATATGTAAGAAAAAAGTATAGCATAAAACTAGCAGTAAAGCATTGAATGCCCCCACCCAGCAGTTTGTGGTCCCACTAATCCACTATGTCTGTCTGTTTGTTTTTAATTAATATTTCATTGAACAGCGCTGATGAAATGTCTGCCTCTGCCAAGCGTGTGTCTCCTCTGATGACAGAAACATCCATGGAGGTTGCTATGTTTTTTATGCTTATACAGATGTGTGAGCTGTCTTATCAAATTATTTTCCAACCCTTTTTTATTCCCCAATAACAGATTAGTGTGGATGCAGATGAAAATGCTCTGTCATTAAATAAAAAGCAAAAGCAAAAATAAAAAGCATTTTTCACTTTTCTCTACTTGTTATTCATATATTTTGGCATCCTTTAAAATTCATATAGCTTCCTAAATGTGTTTCAGTAAAGGTTAGGCTTTCAGGTGCAGTAACTGGATACTGTCAGAGTTTTAGTCAGTGTACTGTAGTCAGTGATTCTCACATTTAAGTGTGTGTGTGCTTGTTTGTGGGTGAGACAGACAAAACTGATGAGACAGGGGGAAAGAGAGATTACAGCACATCAGCAAGATTTACAATTCCTAAATGTTTTGGATGTCTCCAAACACTCCTGAGCTGATGTATTTGAACAAGCAGGGATTTGGACTGATACCTGATTCTGTCTGGAGTCTGTTTCAGCACTCCGGTTCACCTCATCACTCCATCCCACAGGGCCAAGATCCCATTTACCTTTGAACTGCAAAGAACCCCCCTCAGTGACTCCTGACAACCTTATAGTCTATCGTTGCCAACCAGGTGCAAAACTCCCCTCGCTTCTTGTGCTGTTGAGGCCAGTTGCATAAAACTTTTGTGTCTACTCAAATCTAGCCAGAAGGTGGACAGAGATAAGGAATAGAGCTCTGCATGACAGTGATAGACCACTGGTAGAGGCAAAGATTCAAGCAAAGGGAAGGCCACATTAGAAAGAAAATAAATGAGATGAGAGGAAGTGAAGGAGGCTGGAAAAGGTGTAGGAAATAAGAAGGAGAGAGCATTAGTCACAGGGTAACTTTAGCTCCCTTTGTGGCTGAGTGAAGAGAAGATTTCTCACCAGCAGCTGACTGATTTAGTTGGAGCAGACTACAGAAACACTGTACATGCCAGACAAGCCATTTGTCCATCTCCTTTCCTTTATGTCTCTGTCTCTCTTTTTCTAAAACAGTCTCCACCCAAAAGATCAGTGCAGGGTAACAGACATTTTTATTCCTCTGCTCTGCCGACAGCCTGAGGTATTATGTTTTTAGGGTGTCCATCCACACTTGAACAACTGTTCACTTGAACTCAAGGATGAACAGATTACATTTTGGAGGTCAAAGGTCAAGGTCACTGTGACGTAATGTCTGTCCCATTCTTGCTACTTAGGCAAGTCTTTCATTGTTTCATTGCATCTGGCACACACATACAGCTGGACTCAAAGATGAATTTATTAGAATTTGGTGGTCAAATGTCAAGGTCACTGTGACCTGACACAAGACATTTTTGGCTGTAACACAAGAATTCATATGGTAATTATACTCAAATGCTTCTCTTGTAGCCACCCAAAGATGAACTCCAGAAAATGTTGGCAAAATCTGGTCCAGCCACTGCTCAAAGTTGCCCATTAGGGAAGGACACATGATGCCCACATGCTCTCTGGACAGTTACTGTGTTCTTTCAGAGCTAGAAGAGTAAAGATTGTCCAATCCCACTGAACTGGACACTTGTGTTCTCACATGAAGAAAAGTAAAAGTGAAATGACTCCACTTATATAGCTGTTTTCTGGAATTATTGGGCACTCAATGTGTATTATACTTAAAACTACATTCATCAGTTCATACAACACTTTTCCTATACATATGCACTAATGGAAGCTTTGGAGGCAATTTTTGGGCTTCAGCAACTTGCCCAAGAACACCTCCACATGGTGACTGGAGGACCCGTTCTATCGCTTAAACCACAGTCACCACTTGTATTTAGGGCTGCAGGGCATGTGTGAAAATGGCTGAAAGCATGGCATGTTGACCTCCATGGAATTAATAACAAAGTAGGAAATCTGGCTAAAGACACAAGCTCTTAGAAAATGATCCTTAGTCCTTAGAATAAATGTACAACTATTTGTGTTGGCCTTAAACTACATCAGACTTCCACTGGTGGATCTGTTATACTGTATATTGATACAGTGTTAATGTTTTGTCTGCAGACTGGTCCTACTGGGGCTTCTTTGCTCTTCCATTCTACCTACCTTTTGTTGTGTGTAGTGGTGATGTACATGCAAGCACATGTGGCATTTTTGTTGCATATTGTGTGTGTCTGAACTGAACTCATCAATTTATGGACAATCAATCAAACTGAGTGCCGCTTTCTCTTTCTCACTCACTCTCTGTCCTCCTTGTGTTGTCTGAAACTCCCAGTCACAGTCTGTCACAATCTCAAGGTGCTAGATTGGTGTGAAATGTGCTTCTTGCTCTGTGTGTGATTTTCCCTTGAGTCTCCATAGCCTAGAATAACTGTCATCGCTTGACCGTAAAGGCCACTCCTGTTACCCCAGTGTGACCCACACAGAGATTAACTCATGTCTCCATCTATATAGATCAAGACACATGCGTCACAACCAGAATTTCCTCAAGATTGTGTCTTTTCCTATTTTGGTAAACACATCGCTAATTTATTACATTCTGATTTTTACAGATGATCATAGCCTGATGATTTGGGAACTAGTGTGTACAGTAGGTTGCAGCTGCAGTTATTTAACTCCCCTCACAGTGAATAACTTCCTGCTAATAATTTTCGATTCCTTTCATAACATAATAGGGAGTGTGTGGAAAAAGAAGAAAAAATATTTCTTTGAAGTGATAACAGCTTTGCAGCATGCAGGTTGTAACAGTGCATTATTTGATGTGGCGTGTATTAGGTGGTTTCTGTCTGATACATTGTCAAGTTTGCTTGTGAGAACAGCATCCCTGCGACACGCTATTATCTGCAATTAAAATATGAAACCTGGCCAAGACAGAGGTCAAGTACAGGGTATGATATATAACATGCCAAGTATAATAACACTAGTTGTTATAAACTTTTACAAAATGTAATCTGTTTTCACACATTACCTCCAGACAGTGTCGGGAGAATCAGGTTGGGACATTGTCTGAAGTTGTTCTTTTTCTCATGCAGCATACAAGGCACAGGACGACCAGTCATTAGTTGTGAATTCACTGGACTGTTATCTGCACTATTCTCACATCGTCGCACAGATTTTCTTTTGCGTAGCTGGCAGGTTAAAGATTGCTTATTGATCGATCCGATTACATTTATGTTCCCACATGCACCACGCAACCCTCTACAGGATAAGCTGTAATCTATGGATGGATGATTACAGGATCAGGCAGACATTCTCAACTGCACCATGTATTTAAAAAGGACTCCAAATGAACATACCTGTTGAAATCTGGTTCGTAACAATTTATCTTTTCCATAAACACTCCTCCACTTCACATACACACAAAAAAAAAAACAGGTCTTTATGCTAAGCTAATGTAACCAGCTGCTCGTTCAAGCTTCATATCTCACATGCAGACATGAGAGTTAAAGAGCTATTTTGCTAAAGCCTGTAGTCAAGAAAGCAAGTAAGTGGATACAGTGTATGTATTCACGACTTTGGTAACAGGACCCTGTATATTGCACACACAACATTTCAGTGACAGTTCAACGCATTTGCAGCTCTACCTCAAATTCTTCTAAATCCGTCTCACCCCCTCAAGCACTTTTAATCAGTGGGAAAGACTCAGCACCGCTCTAGGTGACTGTTTGCTGCTGAAGCTGCATGTATAGTCTTGCAGGATGACTTCACGCCATCGCTGGGTGTTTTCATTATGCCTGGGCGCTGGCAAGCCTTGTGGGCTTTTCAGATTGTCTCTGCTCTTAAACTTGTTGGCAGATCCCAAACAGCCAAGAGAGGAAAAAGAAAGACAGGGCTCCGCTCTCAGGAAGACACACTAGCTGCCGGGCAGAATTATAGATAATAAATAAACCACTTGGAGGAGCTTCACTCAAGTTGTTCTTTTTTTAGCAGTGTCCCAGCCTGGCAAAGTTATTATCCCACCCTGCAGTAGATGTATGCAGCAAGTGTTCAGCGTTAATCTTTTCTGTTTGTCCTCCAACAAGTTGGAACACCTCAATGTGATGAGTGTGTGTGTCTTTTGGGTGCTAACCATGGTTGTTCAAAGGAGATGAGTAAGTGAGTTTCTCCTAAGCTGTGGCAACGAGCAGGTGTGAAGCTAAATACTTCACACTGACTCTTTGCCTACTCCTCTTCTCTATCCAGGGGCTGAAGAAGCAATTTTATTGTAACACATAAATCCAGTAGTTTCAGAAGGTGGTAAAATGTCATGACACATGCTACAGCTGGGCCACAGGTTGCCTATTTTTATTAGTCTTCCAGAATTTAAAACTGAGAACATGTAGCCTCACACTACATTTTTCTTTTGTGGCATCTTTTTAGGTACTACTAACGGGAGGGTGACTGGGGTGGTTAATAAACCCAATAATAAACAGACCCCAGAGCTAACTAATAAAGACCAGAAAAATCACTGAGCTCCAATTTTAACGGTTCTGCCCTGGGTACTGGAAAAATATCAAACACTGCATTTTTAATTCAAGATTTATTTATTTATAGATAATTAATTTTTTTTTTTCTATTTTGATGAATTGTCTTTGTCAAGCTAGTTTCGAGTTTCAGCCCGTCCCTAGCATGCTGATGCTGTTGTGATTTCATTCTTTAAGGTCCAGCCTGTGACTCACAGCATTCGACATGAAATTCACCTGCCACTTTTGAGTGTAAGGCCGACAGAGGCAGCAACTCTTGTTGGATTATAAATGATTTAAGTGAGAGGACCATATAATCTTCCATCCCTCCTCTCCTCACACAGAAAGCTAGGCAGTCAATAAACCAGCCGAACCTTTCCTGACTTCACCCCTGGGTGAGAATGGTCTACTGTGCAGCCTAGTAAAAATGTTTTTCTGTCCCTCTCACTCTGTACTTTTCTCTCTATCCATCCTTCTTCTTTCCCTTGTCTGTTATTATCATCATCAAGTTACCTGTAACTCACATAAGAGTTACACAAAAGAGGCATATCTTTCGTTTAGACCACTTGGCATCAGTGTCTGTGCGAAATGTCCGGATGCCTGATGTCAGTAGTGTGTGGTTGTGGACACAGCCAGGCTGTAAACACAACTTGGTACATGCTCTGCCAACAATCCATCTTCTTTGCATGTTAAAAACGAGTTCTGTTATTTTCTGTTCAGCACGGGATCCATGCAGTGTTATCACCACTGCATTCATGCCCACTGCAGCATAGCTTAGACTGAGACATTTAGCTACAGATGGAGCAAAGTTTAACTATTTGTCAATTATCCCCTTTTTTGTATGGTTTACTTTATAGGCTACACATTGCCCCATCAAATTGCCCTTTTTCTGATCCCACACAGCAGGATACCGAGAGGAAGCAGCAACAACTACTTTCTGCATATTTTTCATTGCCACAGGATATGGTGTTTTTTATTGTGAATTTTAACTGAGTCATTGCTAGGGATGGGAATTTCTGACCTCAACCACCTGCTCGAAACTAATAATATCAAAAAATGGGCAACGCACGGGCCTGTGTGTTCAAGAGCATAACCCTGCTGAGAGAAAGCTAAACTAGTTTCAGGAGTACGAGTGATGTTCTAAATTCATAGACAGCACTGTTCTCAATTAGCGCAGCGTGTCTGTAGCATCTTGACATCGCAGGCGGACGTAAATCAAGTCCCGTATAAGAAAGACTGCATGTATTTTGTGGGATCAGTAAAAGTTTCATTTACCAGCATCAGCCTTCATGTGGAGAGGCTCTCCACTTGGTATACCAAAGCTCCTGTGGCAGAACTGCTGTTTGCTAAATGAAAGACTTCCACTGAGGGTTAACTTGAAACATCAGGGTTTTGGTCAAGAGGCATGAAGAGGCTGCTTTCCGGGAGACAAAACAACAACATGTCCAAAGAGCAAATGTCTGGTAACTGAAGCAGCACAGGAGGAATACATGCAGGATTTTCCAGGAACACTTGAAGACAGTGACGTTTTTTAAGCTTCCTACCAATCAGGCAGCTGTTGTTTTAACTTAACTCAGTTTAACCGCCACTGCTTTATCAAGACTGAAGATCAAGTTTCCATGTTCATAGGCAACTTGACCTCTTTGTTTTATGTAACTAAGAAGGTCTTAGTGTGCAACCTCCTATATGGGCAACAGCAGAGTTTCACTGAATTTACACTGAGAGGAGGGCACTCTGTTTCAAGATTACTTGACAACAAGCTGGGACACTCTGAAATGTGTTATTGTTCTTTTGTGTGTCAGTAATGTTTGCCTTGCACCTGAAAGGACATAATACAAAGGAATGCAAAGTGAGGCCACACCATGACACATATTACTGTTCTCTGGCTAGCCCAGGGTAGTGTGCAATGAAACCAGTGGAGCAAGTTGGTTTTTTTTATGTGTTTATCTTGATTATGCAAAAAAAAAAATAAAAAGTGAGAAAAATATGTAGATCTGTAGGTAGTGTGAAGGTGGTAGCATTTTAGCACCTAAAAAGGGCACAGAGAGGTCAAAGTGAAAGATGAAAATGCAAGCAGAATGAATACCTAAAGAAACGCAGGCTATATGCATACATCTGCATATGCAAAAACACAAATACAGTCGCCAACATTGCAAAAACAGTTAAATGCAGGACAGAGGCACAAACTCACATCGGCCCATAATGCATGGCATTAAGGTGCATCTTGGGTGTTCCATTAGAATGTGTCCCCCCAATGTACTCCCGATTTTTGTTTTGTACATGGGGGAGCCAAGGGTCATTTTCCCAAAGATTTCTATACAACCGGGAGACCTTTTTAAAACATCTCCTGCTGTCCATTCAAAAGAATGCTTAACTTTTAAGACCTGGAAGCCAAGTCCAAGTTACAACATTCATTTATTTGAAAGTTTGAATCTCAGGCTGTGCTGGGGAACTTGTAATCTGCGGGACTGTCTGTGTCCTGTTTGCTCAGATTGTTGCAGAGTCTCCACCAAATTCAAGTGTATTTTGTGGTAAATCTTACCTGGTGTCCTGACTGAACCACATTAATCTGAAATGTGGCCAGAATGATGCTACAGGTGATGAGAAAATACACTTTCAATTATAAATTGTTTAATATAAAGGAGTGATGTTCTGTGACAGATAAAAGCTTCTCACTTTTCTCTTTCACTTTACTATATGAACTAAAAAGATCAGATTAATTCTAGCACAGCCTCTGAATTTGTCGTGTCAGCTCAGTCACATTCATGTGTTTAATCGATGCCATTTTAATGTGAGTATACATGACAGAGTTTTATTGTTCAATAGCAGCCAGCTTAGCAGATATTAAGCACAACTATTCTTGTCTTCTCTTTCTGCAGCTACATATCAATATGCCATACAGACAGCCAGCTCTGAACAGGTGTTCCTGCTCAGGAGTATGAGATCATGACTTGTGAAAGAGACATTACACTGCTGTGTAGCGAAGATAGTGTCTTTATTCTGTTCTCTTTCTCTTCATGCGTCATCCCTTGCTTTGTCCATCTGGAGTTCTGTCTGTAACTCATCTTCTATCCCTTACTACTTTATCCATCAGGAATAATGCCAAACAGTGACTGTCTCTTCCCCTCATAATGCAAACCAAGCAATACTGCTCCTTTTGCATCCTCACTGCACATACACTGAAATGCACACATTGACTCGATCACTGTCACCAAATCCATCAGCCAAGTTATTTCCATGCTAATAACATAGCCTTTATTGCCTCTGCTGCCCTCCAAACCCAGGACCAACTTGCCCACTCACCTCACTGCCCACTCTGAAAAGCTCCAATTGTCCTGCAATTTTCAAGTGCCTCTGGGTGACCCTAGGACTGCATTGTTTGCCCTCAGCTTCGAGAGGGGATCCAACCAGCCACCCAGTCAGGTGCTTATCTGATGCAATGGACCATTGATCACCTTTTACCCCTGCAGTGAATCAACTCTCTGTTAGTTGAGTGGAGAATCATCCACTCGGTAACCTGAAACTAACCTAATATATTCCTACTTTAGGATCACTAGACCTTCACTTGTTAGTGTGCTCCTGTTTTAGACAGCATGTAGAGGTGGACCAGGTTCAGCTGCAAACAAAATGGGATGCTGCATCTTATTTAACTTGCACTGATGCATGTCCTGAGTTCACAAGTGTGCTAGTAAATGCTGCTTGACAGTACTTTGGGTCTTCATACCAAGCAACAAAGACACAGGGGCTTCATGCACAAATAAACAGTGAGTTAAAAAACAACAATTTCTTCTAAACTACACAGACCTACTTTGAGAAATCCCACTAGCTATTCTGATGCAACCATCCTCATCCCAAGAAGCCATCATAAACTTGATAAATTACATTTCATCTGGACTGTAAATGTTTATCCATTGCACAAATCCAAATTCCATTAAAGAAGTAAACATAAACATATTTCTTTCTTAAGCAGGCATATATGAAATTAAACAATGTAATTCTGACAAAGAGTTCAGCTAAGTGCCACCATATGGTCAATAGTGGTTCTCAGAGCTCCATTGTTATTTGCGTGCACAGCCTGTTTCTGACAACAGCTTGGCTCCCATCAGCTCTTCATTTCCAAACACGCTGCATGTGGCGCTCCCACCGACGTGGCCCAGCAAAACCCCTTACATTAGAACGGTTTGTAATTTGTCACAACTGTGTCAGAAATGAACTGATGTGTTTGGCTTTGTGGAAAACATCCACTGAAAGGGGGGAGATGACAGAGGGACTGGTTTGTTGTGGGTGTCAGTGAGACAACAAATGGCTCACATACGCTTAGATGACGTCCATATTCCTTTGTAGCTCAGTTTGTCGTGGCACTAACAACCACATGCCTGAAGGGTGCCAAGAAGTGGTAGAGCAGAGGATTGTGGACTTTTTCTTTTTTCTTTTTTTGCATTTGGCAAGGAAAGGGGCTCTCACTACTAATGATTTTCAACATTTTCAACTAAATAAATGTCCAGTTCAGTGACCACTTTATGCAGCACATCTGTGGCTTTAGCTGTACCCTCCTCATTTGACATTGTCCATTTTGTTTGCCTCATCTGGTTAACAGGAAGTGAATTATTTGTTCCTTTGTTTCTGCAACAATACACATAAACATCAAAGAAAGAGATGGGAGAAAATGCTGCAGAAATTATATTGTAGCAACATATTTAACACTGGGTTTATTTTTTGTAAGGGGACTGTGCACCTTGGCAAGTTTGACTACCAAGTCCTACATCATAGACTGACCTTAAGAGGCTATCCTACCCCTTATGTACTTAAGTTTACCTCAGTAAACTCTGCAGCAGTGGCAGGGGAGTGTGTCACACACCACTTGCTCTTATTTGTGTGTCAGGGAGCTCATTAAACATGGCTCAGTCCATTACTGGTTCTGGACTTTGTGGCACCAAGCTGTCTGCACCCGTTGCGTCTAAAAGGGAATGGGTGAAGGCTAGATCTTGGTCCCCTGTGCTCCTCAGAGCAGATAGCGTAATGCCAAAAGCAGCAGCAGCAGTTAGACCCTGAAATGTAACCACTGGCACCCCCCCCCCCCCCCCCCCACAAACCCACACACCCCCCCCCCCCCCCCCCCCCCCACACACACCAC
>VUQI01003276.1:0-13618 GCA_015106735.1 Paratilapia polleni | reverse complement strand
TCCAGAGAACATGTCTCCACTGCTCTAGAGTCCAGTGGCGGTGTGCTTTACACCACTGCATCTGACACTTTGCATTGCGCTTGGTGATGTAAGGCTTGGATGCAGCTGTTCGGCCATGGAAACCCATTCCATGAAGCTCTCTACGCACTGTTCTTGAGCTAATCTGAAGGCCACATGAAGTTTGGAGGTCTGTAGCTATTGACTCTGCAGAAAGTTGGTGACCTCTGCGCACTATGCGCCTCAGCATCCGCTGACCACGCTCTGTGATTTTACGTGGCCTACCACTTCGTGGCTGAGTTGCTGTTGTTCCCAATCGCTTCCACTTTGTTATAATACCACTAACAGTTGACTGTGCAATATTTAGTAGTGAGGAAATTTCACGACTGGACTTATTGCACAGGTGGCGTCCTATCACCTACCATGCTGGAATTCACTGAGCTCCTGAGAGCGACCCATTCTTTCACAAATGTTTGTAGAAGCAGTCTGCATGCCTAGGTGTTGGATTTTATACACCTGTGGCCATGGAAGTGATTGGAAAACCTGAATTCAATGATTTGGATGGGTGAGTGAATACTTTTAGCAATATAGTGTACTTTTTTTCCAAACTGTCTCATCACATAGTTTGTGTACCAGAGGATCAAGGACTCCATTGTTTATAATACTCTTAGCACTTCATGCAGATTGTCTAAATGAATTTATTTAGAATTTCGTACTGTAAGGGGTCAAAATCTTTGCTGTAAAAACTGTTTACATATAAAAGTCTGTCATTAAAGGAAAAAGATCAAAAACTTACTGACTGAAATTAAGATTCAAAGTATTTCTGATAATCTATTTTGGAGCAGAAACCAGTGATCAATCAGAACATTGAAACTCTCCCATTTGTACACAACCGTCCTCTTATGGCACTTAAGAACAGTACAATTAAGTTAAATACAGTAATAACAGGCACATCTCAGCGATGAAAAAACAAGTAAATCAATTTTTCTTTTCTTTTTTTAATGATAAACACCATTTAAGTTGTTATAATTCCTTCCTGTCATGGTAGACTTTAGTAAAGGTCAATTTTCTTTTCTTTTTTTAATGATAAACACCATTTAAGTTGTTATAATTCCTTCCTGTCATGGTAGACTTTAGTAAAGGTCAATTTTCTCAGGGATCCCTTTACAGCAAATGTACACCTCCAGTCCCACCTGACTGCAGACTCTACTGTACCAGCCTCGGTGTGTTACCACCCACACTCCTCCACCTGTTTCTGTCTCAGTGAATGAGGGGAATGTCGTTACAGATGAGCTTGCAACCATTTGGGATTTACAGTTAGACCAATTACTCATGAGGTCATGGGAAGTCCTTGTGTTTGACCGATCACTGATAAACCACGTTATCAGGCTTGTCTGAGCCAAAGAGCCTCTGAGTCACACAGAAAGGATGAGAATGTTACTTTATAGGAAAGCCAGGGGCCTTATTTATTAAAAAAAAGACAAAAGCCTGCAGCTTTAGAAAGGTTGTGATAAAGTACGAAAGTGAATAAATGAGCATAGAGGGCAATTTTGAAAAGGTGAAAGTCAAGAAAAGGAGAAATAATAAATTACTACAGAACATAAGAGAGGGATATTGAGTAGTAACAAAAATAGACACAGGTTTAACAAAACATGAAATGCCACATGCAGCCTTACAAAAAGCAAACTGTAGAGATGAGTATGTTTGCACACAGGAATACACTGATGTGTTGGTCATTTGAGCTGATATGGAAAATGATGTCCTCACATGCAGGATTTGCCTCATTTAAAGAGGTCAGGCATTCAAAGCACTGAGTGTGAAGTATGAGATTCACATGATTTGGACTGACCATCACGAGTTACATAATCTGATTTCACACAAGTTCTTTGAAAGCTTAAAATGTAAAAAGATTAAAATGGTGATTTGGTTTTGGTGGATTGGGGTATCATCCACAAATCAGAGAGGGAAAGTATAAATAATATATTTCCCAGCGTGCCCCACCGCCATCAAAACTTTTCCGTAAAATTGCCTATTTTAATCAATGGTAAAATGACTAAATAAATATTTGCAGAGCTAAAATTCAATCCATAAGGAAAATATTACTGCATAAATAAAGTTAGGCTTTGTTTCACAAGATAGAACCATGACTTAAACATATTAGTGGAACTCCTATCATCTGTCCACTTTCAGAATTTTGGGAGCGTATGCATGCTGTACAATATGAAGAGGCCCCTTTGATTGTCATGTTTACTGGGTTTTTCCTACTTATTGGTCCCCAGGGCACTTCCCAGTTGGACATTATTCCTTTACCCAAAGGCCCTGCAGTTTGTCAGATTTTGTAAAGGTTGTTTTGTGATTCTTGTATGTTTGTTTTAAACAGTAAAAATCATTACCGAACCAGCATCTGATTGTATGTTGTTCCCTCCACCCTAGCTGAGATGGGATATAACAAAAGTACTTCAAGAACAACTGTTAAATCTGTTAAAATTAGAATTTTTATATTAAAAGTGATTGAAATTACCTTATCCATTCATTATGAAGTACCAGCAGAGAATTATCAGCCAACACTGCAGAGTTGCAGTACATTCTGATGTCTAAGCAGTCACAGATGGTAACCCTAACACTGATTATATTATAGAAGGCCAAAACTGACTTTTTTGGAAAAAATGTGAATAGTTTTTGATGTGTGCCACGTGGAATGATTAAAGTAAACTAAAGGGAGAACACAGAAAAGAGGAACGTAGAGAGACTTCAAACAACAAACAGGACTGTGCTGGTGGGGTGTGGTTTTAGCTCAGCTGCAGGGGAAGAGGAGGTAAAGAGTAACTTGTAGAGCATACCAGCTGTGAGTTTGCTTATCAACTTTTCCTTTTATTGCATACTGTGCTGGGACCTGGACACTTACATGGAAACCCTGCAGCTGATGTTGCCATACCAACTGTGTGCTGAGTTGAAGAGACTTCCCATATTGATGTTTAAGTTGAGTTTGTTCCAGTACGCTGGGCAAGCTCCAGTGGAGCGCACTGTTTTATATTCATTTTACATGTGTGTCAACAGTAAATAAGTTTGTTTGCTGACTAGCCTGGTCCCAGTCTGCATCTGTGCCAAGGTGAACTCATGAGAAGTGGAGTCTCTGCTACAAGGACAAAACACAATGGACAAGAGAAAGCAGAAAAGGTTAATCATGAGTGAAAAGAGGGGAACCAAGGAGGAGTGCTGAGTGCATCATGGGAAGTCCCCAGTAGCCTGAGCCTTTAACAGTTCAGGGTCACCTGATCCAGCCTTAACTATAAACTCTATCAAACAATGAAATTTAGCAACCCATCCATTGCTCTCTTCTGTTTCCCCTGACCCCCAACCGGTCACAGCAGATGGCTGCCCCTCCCTGAGCTTGGTTCTGCCAGAGGTTTCTTCCTGTTAAAAAGGAGTTTTTCCTTCCCACTGTTGCCAAGTGCTTGCTCATAGGGGGTCGTCTGACTGTTGGGGTTTTCTGTCTAATATTGTAGGGTCTTTATCCTAAAATATAAAGTGCCTTGAGGCGACTGTTGTTGTGATTTGGCGCTATATAAATAAAATTGAATTGAATTGAATTGAATTGAACTGAATCCATCAATCCATCCATCCATTTTCTGCCGCTTATCCGGGTTTGGGTTCGGGGGACAGCAGTCTAAGCAGAGAAGCTCAGACATCCCTCTCCCCGGTCACCTCAGGACACCGAGTCATTCCCAAGCCAGCCAAGAGAAATAATCCCTGGGTCTGCTCCAGGGCCTCTTCCCGGTAGGACATGCCCTAAAAACACCTCACCTGGGAGGCATCCAGGAGGCATCCTAGTCAGATGCCCGAACCACCTCAACTGTCTCCTTTCAATGTGGAGGAGTTGCTGCTCTACTCCAAATCCCTTTCGAATGACCGAGCTCCTCACCCTATCTCTAAGGGACAGCCCAGCCACCCTTAGAAGGAAACTCATCTCTGCAGACGCCGCCCCAATCTGTCTGTCAATCTCACGCTCCACTCTCCCCTCACTCATGAACAAGAGCCCAATATACTTAAACTCCTCCACTTGGGGCAGCAACTCGTCCTGGACTAGGAGTGGGCACTCCACCCTTTTCCGGCTGAGAAAAATGGTTTCGGACTTGGAGGTGCTGATTCTCATTCCCGCCGCTTCACACTCAGCTGCAAACTGCTTCAGTGGGCCCTGGAGGTCACCACCTGACAAAGCCAAAAGAACAACATCATCCGCAAAGAGTAAAGATGAAATCCTAAGGCCACCAAAGTGGAGACCCTCCACCACCTGGATGTGTCTAGATATTCTGTCCATAAAAACTATGAACAGAATTGGTGACAAAGGGCAGCCCCACCAGAAATGAGTCCGACTTCTGCCAATACGGACCAAGCTCTCGCTGCTGTTGTACCTCCACGCGACGTTGCAGAGACGTGTTAACCAGGACAGCCCCACAACATCCAGAGGCTTAAAGAATTCAGGACGAACCTCATCCACCCCAGGGGCCCTGCGACCGAGGAGTTGTTTAACTACATTAGTCACCTCACCCCCAGTGATAGGCAAGTCGACCCCCTCTTCCTCAGACTCTGCTTCCATTACGGAAGGCGTGACAGTGGAATTGAGATCCTCAAAGTGTTCCTTCCACCTCCTGACAATGTCCTCAGTTAAAGTCAGCAGTCATCCCCACTGTATACAGTGTGTGTAGAGCACTGCTTACCCCTCCTGAGTCACCTGATGGTTTGCCAGAATCACTTCGAAGCCAGCTAACATCTTTTTCCATGGTCTCACCGAACTCCTCCCACACCCGAGTTTTTGCTTGAGCTACTGCCAGAGTCGCAGCCCATGTGACCCGCCGGTACCTGTCAGCTGCCTCTGGAGTCCCATGGGCTAACCAAGCCCGATAAGACTCCTTCTTCAGCCTAATGGCTCCCTTCACTGCCACGACAGGCAGCCACAGCTCCGTGCAGCCGCCTCAGCAATGGAGGTGCGAAACTTGGTCCATTCTGACTCAATGCCCCCAGCCTCAGCAATCGAAGCTCTGCAGGAGGTGGGAATTGAAGATCTCGTGGACTGGGGCCTCTGCCAGAAAACAAAAAGCTCCCAGTGCACCCTCACTATACATTTGGGTACACCAGGCCTGTCCAGCATCCCCCCACCTGATCCAACTCACCACCAGGTGGTGATCAGCTGACAGCTCAGCAATTTAGCGACACATGTAGTGAAAGAGAGCTTAAAAGACCATGAATACGTCATCATTTCATTTATCAGGTGGGCACAAACATAACTTGTCAATATATTGGAGGTGTAGATGGAAACACATTAAGCATATTAACTTTATAGTACAAGATAATATGTCAGTGTTGTGACCACAGAAACACTGACCATAGAAAATCATTTAGAGTTTAAACCTAATCAACATTCTTTATAGTGTATACAGTGTATATAAGATATTCTATCATTATGTAAACATTTTAGGCAGTAAAACAAATCATTACAGTACCAGTATTCACACATGGTGCATCTGTCTGTTTAGAGAAGTCTTAAGTATACTGAATGATCTGTTATCAAATTTAGATAAAAGTGAACAAATTCCTTTTAAGAGTCAGCTTTTTAAAGGCTCAAACCCAACCCAGTTTAATCCCTGATCCCTACTGATGTGTTGCTACCATGTCATGTGAACCCAGAAATAGCTGCTACCATAGTTGTAACTAGAAGCAGGAAATTGTGTCACTATACTGTCTTAAATATTTTAAAATCCCCCTGGGGTGCCTTAAGACCGAACCTTTTTATTTATTTTTATTTTTTATATATATAACTGTGCAAGTTGTACTGTTTTCTTTAGTAAGGTAAAAAGAAAAGTTTGGGGGGGAAAAAAACTGGGCTATTTTCAAAGTGACCCAGCAGTGGCCCCATCATTTGCTGTCATTGAGGTGTTGCACAATCATGTGTAATGATGCACAATGACTGTTTCTGCAAGTGACACAATAGCAGTGTTATTGAAAGTATATTTAGATTTGATTCTGGTTTGCTGATTCGCAGGAAGCTGAAGTATCCCTTTTCACTGCTAAAACAACATGCTACCTTTACACACCTTTGTGTGTTTGTGTGTGTGTGTGTGTGAAATACATGTTGCTCTAAATTCAGACATAAGAACATTTTTCACTTAGCAACAGAGTAAGGTTTTATAATATGATATGTATGCTCATTCCTAAAGAAACCACAGAACAAAACATCAGCACCAAGGGACGGTATGCCACATCCTCTTTATTTTGGTCACAAAGTCATTTCTAAAAATCAGGTGCACTGCAGTCCTACTTAAGACTAAAAGACTAAGAGAATGGCTTGGCTTTGACTAGCACAGTGACAATGCTGCGAATGGTGTTGGCCTTGAGGGCTAGTCCCTTTTCAACCCCTTTCTCTCACTGTCCCTCCATTATTTTCCCTGACACAAAAAATCCTATCTCCTATTACAATGATTTTTTTTGAGTAATCCTTTCTGCAATTAATTTCCTTCAAAACACATTTCCTGTTGCAGACATTCTTTGACAAGTGATTGTTTCCCATGAAGATGATCTAGCTCTGTACCTGATGGTCAAACCCACCTGATAGTGATACCAGAGATAAAAGCTTCAGCAATATGAACATTGGCGAATCACTGACATTTTACACCCTCTCATCCCTGTGTCCCAAGATGCCCTTCAGCTCATTCATGTACACTTAAAGCCTTGAAGTCAAAAACAGTGAACATACATAATGTATGTTCCCCTTGTTGACAAGCCAAAAAGAGCACTAATGATTGTTGTTGCTTGACTTCACAGACCATAATTTTGGGTTTTGAGTTACACTTTTGTCCTGGCAGAACGAGCTCTAAGCACCTGCCGGGGAGAGCATCAACAAACTGTGGTGCAGGAAGTGCTTTATTATTAGCCTGCTGGCTTTTGTGTTTGCTCAGTGACATCATGGTAGGATATCAAGTGAGTAATGGAGGTTTGTTTGCTGACAGGGTGTACCAGGCATGCCAGCAGAAAGAAATAAGGTTGGGCTTTTATGTACTGTAGCTGCAGGCCTACCACTCTGGTCCATTCTAAAAGCATCACATGAAGACAAAAACTTTCTCCCATCCTGAGAAATATGTCATGGTGTTGGGTTTAAGTAACTGAGCTTAGGTTATTCAGTGTGTCCTGTTTCATTTAAAAGTATTACTTTCCTTGTGTCCTTGGTTGCTTTACTTCCTTTGTTTTCTCTCACTTCTGACTGTTTGCTTTGCCCTGATTGTGTTTGCCTTTTTGTTGTTAACCTGCTCTCTCTTGTGTGTATTTATTCTCTGTGCTTTATTCCTCCCAGTTTTCAGATCATCTCTCACATCCCTTCATTTATCAGTTTGTACATTCTTGATCTCTTTCTTCTCCTCCTCACCTCACATCTTATTCACAATATCTTTTTATATTTAGGACTGCTTTTTAATTAAAATCACAATATACCACACATATAAACAGTGAAGGGCAGAAAGGGTGATCACACAGTTGACAATCTTACATAACTAAAACAACTCATGAATACAAAGACTTGTAAAGTCCTCTGTCCGCCATGATTTGTTATTCCAGTGGTGTGCCACGCCTCTTTTATATGTTGATGGTAAAAACCACAGACAGTATAAAAGATGAATGTAGCTTCCAGGTCTCAATTGTGAAATTTGAAGTTGAAGTGCTGTAAACCTGCATTATTTTTAATAACCACCAGGGGGTGATACCTGTGGTTGCAAAAAACCTTGATCCTTTAACAAAACAGCCCTCTGCAATCACCTCAGTAAACACTTTCCTGATGAGTTTATGGGCTCAGTTACTTGTTTGTAAATGGACTGGTACTTATATAGCGCTTTTCTACTCAGTTACTGTGTACTCAAAGCGCTTTATACTACAGGCCACATTCACCCAGTCACACATACATTCATACAGCACTTTTATCTACACTTAAGTGCTTACTAACATTCACACACACTCACACTCCGATGAATGCATCGGGGGCAACGTGGGGTTCAGTATCTTGCCCAAGGATACTTCGGCATGCAGACTAGGGGAGCCAGGGATCGAACCACTGACCTTCCGATTAGTAGACGACTCGCTCAACCTCCTGAGCCACAGCCGCCCACAACTGTTTGTAGTCAGTTACTCGTCTGTGGCCATGCCAAATGAAACATTTATAAAACTTTGGTCATTATAAGTGTCAGAAAGGAGGATTATCCAGGGTATCCTCACTGGCTAAGAGCTAAAATGCTCATCTAGAGGCTTCAGTACAGGACTTCAGAAATCAGTGGGTACAGTAACCATGTCCATCTTTTATACTGTCTGTGGTAAAAACACTTCCGCATAGGATACAACTGTGCATCTTCCATCACAGCTCCTCTGGCAAGCCTCCTCTCTCCTCAATCCTCTCCCCTCCTGATGCCTTTTAGGAATTGAGACATCCTTCAACATGACATACTGAGATTGATTTCTGGGTCACAGGCAGGAAGACGGAGGGACAAATTAGAGAGATGAGCAAAGCCCTGTGCTTTCCTCCAGTCTTTGTCAGATTGTCTGTGTGCTTTGCTCATGTTTCTCCTGAGCTCCTATTCCTATGCCATCCTCTTCCTCACTAGCTTGTTTGTTTGTTTTATTGGGGTCCCATTAGCATTGGTCTAAGCCTTAACTATTCTTTCTGGGGTACTCATTCATGCATACATATACAATCAACACCAACAAACCGGCATTCTAAGGAACTATTTTGTTCTTTGGTTCCTTGTTGCCTTTGTTATGCTTAGCTTTAGTTTGTTTCTTTTGTGTTTTTGTATATGAACTATTTTTCATCCTTTGTTTTTTGTTTGTTTGTTTGTTTTTAGAATTACTGCTCTTTAATAAAGTTTGCTGTTTGTTGAATTCAGTGGTTGTGTGTCTGCATTTGGATCCTCTCTTTGACTACACATATGAAACCATCCTATCATCGACTAGATTGATTTACACAACCAACTCTATATTGAATTAATGTATTTAGAAATAGAATTGTATTTATTGCCAAGTCATTTTCTTCTGTTAGTGTGTAACAATGACATAAGATAAAATAAAGGCAAAAAGAGTTTTTAAAAAAGTGAAGCAAATCATGGAAGCTGATAAATTTGAAAACTGAAGCACTTATGATTAAAAATTGTCAAATAGAGAACATGTAAAATGCCTGATTTAAAATGAGTAAAACAGCTGTAATGTCCATGCAGCAATAAACAAAATATGATGCTTGAAATTTACAAATAATGCCAATAATGATGTTTAAAGGTAGAAAAAGTACTCAGGTTTTTTTTACTCAAGTAAAACTAGCAATATCACTTAGAAATACTTTTTGAGCAGAAGAATAGAAGTTTTTTTTTTCCTTTTCTAGCATTTAGCTTAAAGCATCACTGTGCCTACAGTCTCAGAGCCACAAGCAAGACTATTAATATTTTTTGTCCTTTACATTTAAAGACAAAACATTAAAATATAAAAGGAACAAAATGCTGGAAGTTTAGTGCAGCGCCTTTAGTATCTATCTGTTTCTAGTGGGATACTACTCAAAAAAGCTCCATTGCTCTTTAGTGATATGTTCAGTGGTTCCTAAATACCCATCAAACTGTCTTATTGAACAGGAAATGAATACAGTCTGACCTGCCATGTTGTGCTTGAATAATTCAGGCTTTCATTTAGGAGGACCACTTGCAATCAATCAGCAGTGAGGGGTAAGGGACATCATTTGCTTCGACTTGTGCGTGTTGTGCGCAGGTATGCCTGTGTTTGCCAGCAGGCATACTGAGAGCAAGCCACAAAAACAGATTAAAATATCTTTCCATCCTTATCACAACCAGAGTGCTGTTATGTAATTGGGCAAGCTATTGTGTTTCCTGGTCAGCAAACATACGAACTAAGTGGGAGAGTGCTTTCCCTCCATTCTGGCTTCATTAGGATGCAAGTGGGGTAAGGTCTTCGGTGGATGTGAAGGCCTTTGTTTGTGTCTGATTTTAAGTAGGGCCCATTTGTCCCACTGTCTCAACAGACACACAGGAGTTTAATGGCTGGAGGTTGACCTAGTTGCCTCGTCTAGCCTGCGCTTGTCTCTGAGAGCATTTGAGACTGAAAAGAGAAAAGTGGGGGAAGAGAACAGAAAAAAATGGGAGGAACTGGGGTATGCCCACCCCCTCCCCTGCTGAGTGATGGGACAGCTGAGGGCAACTGCGTGGCAGCGAAACAAACCCACATTTTCTCACTGCTTTCACTGCAGAAATAGAACAGCAGCATCCATGTAGGCATTTGCAACAACTGATGCTAGAGGGCAAGATGCTGTTGTAATTCTACTTACATTGCATGCAACAGATTTTTTATACAAAAAAACTTTATGTGAAAGTAACTTATCACTATATTGTACTTGGCATGAATAACAATAATGCACATGCTTGTACTACAGAATTCTTGTATGTGATACTTGTGTGTGGTAGGAGAATCCTTTAAAACCCCCTAACACTGAATAAACTCACGGTTGGGGTTTAACAACACAGCAGTGTCGTTTTCTTGAAATAAACTGATGCTGAGCAGGTAGTGTACAGTGTGCTGTTTATCACAAACAGCAAGTTTGTGATAAACAGCTAATGTTGATTTTTACCTTTATTTCTTCCTTTATTAACCAGGAAGTGAAACTCTTTTTCTTTTGCAAGAGATATTTACAGCAGTTATTAAGTTTTAACTCCATCTTTTACAAACTTTGTTTAGTAATGACTGAATTTCAGGCCAAGATATGTATTTTGGTGAAAGGAGAAACTGGAGCTCCCAGACCTTGCCTTGGTTCTTGCCGTGAAACGACGGTGCCTAATGTGCTATTGGATGAATTGGATTACACTTTACATGTTTCCTAACACATTAGCTAAACTCATTCTATAAAGCCATCATTGGTAGTAGTGGCTTCACATTCGCCTTACACATAAAAGATCTCTGAGCAAGAGCAGGAGGAGACAGGATGGCCGAGCCCAGATAGCCCAGATAAATGGATGGTTGTGTCAGGAAGAGCATCCAACGTAAAATCTGTGCCAAATCAAATATGATATGATATGATATGTTTTTATGCTTTTCTGCCCCCTAGTGGCCCAATTTTGTATAATGTGGCTTTAAGTAAAAATAGTAATATCACAACTTTAAAAAAAGTCAAAGTTCTGGTTAAAAATAATTTAAAACAGGACTTTAGTAGATGTACTAGTGGTTAAAATTTAACAATGAGTATAATCTATTCAAATAACAGCCATTGTAAGAATAAAATGCATTTTTAAAAAATCCTTATTTCTTTTAAACTAAAATCATTCAAACACTGGATTGTCAGCCAAGACTTAAGACCACACAAGACATCACAATAAATATGTGTAAAAGTACTAAAGTCAGAGGATGAAGAATGAGTCATTAATTTATATTTGTCTGCCTGAAAGTATACAGTGAGTCTACAAATACTGTAATAAACCAAGCTTTTCTTGTCTCAGTCATAGCTACAACCCTACATAAGCCACAGAGATTATGAAGATGTTTATACAAGAACGGTGACTTCACTCACTTTGAATGTGACATGTAAACATTTTACAGACATCAGATAACTGCATATTTCTGCATATTTATAATGAATGAGAAGTGCTGGGTTTCTGAAAATAGAAATAAAAACTTACTGTTGAGTAAATAGCCTACTTGTGTCACTTTTCAACACTGGTAAGATCTGCAAATATCTAAAGCTACAAACATACAAGGCATCTAATCTACAGTGCCAGTTATTTTCCATCGCAGTACCTTCATTTCCCTGTAGCCATCAGGAAGTGATTTATTTACATCCTGGATATGTTAACAACCTTTATCACCTTTTAACTCCATTTTATATAACCTTTTCCTTTCTTCCATTCTCTTAGTAATGTTCCATAAAGTTCATCAGGATGTTTTAGAAAAAAAAAATGTTGTCAGCTCTTAAATGTGGATGTCACAAAAAGCTTCATGCCAAATTTAAAGTAGTCTTATCAGCCGCAGCACTCGTCAAAACAACAACAAGACAGAAGGAATTCAAACAGGAATAGATATTTTGTCACCATTCCCAGATTGGGATTTAAAGCAGTGGATCAGAGTGGAAATACAGACACAGCCCTTAAAATGTCACATGCCACCACATGTCACACGTAATTCTCCAGGCAGTATTACTAAGGTCAGGAAAAAACATTGACATGCAGGTGGTAATAATAGCTGTTGATGGAACGTGCACTATTAGGTTTTTCTTCTCAGAACTCTTTGTCCCCACGTGCTTGTCTGTCAGAGAGTGTGCAGAGCCAATAGTTAAACACTTCCTTCAGGACTAGGATGCACCTGCTCTGGTTGAGCAGGTCTTGGCTTTTCCAGCACGTCACGATCATCCCCTGTGGTGGGAGCCCATTGTATGAAAGGCTGCTGAACTTGTAGAACACTATTCAGGAGACACAAAGTCACACACTGTTATGATTTGTTGCAATGTTTATTTTCCGATCTTGTGCAAATGGTTACTTTAATTTCTTCAATATAAAGTCCCTTTGTTTTACTCTCTGTTTGTCAGAGAAAATCTTCTGAAATGTTTTAGTCTTCTAATGATTTCTTTCATTCTTTCATTTTTTAAGATATTTCCCTTTTGACTAAGAGTTTATCCTAATGACTGAATCATAGACTGTACATAAAACATGGGTGTAGTTTGTGAGTGAAGCCAGTGCGGCAGTGCCTTTAACCTGCATTCTTTCTAATGGCCAGCAGGGCACAACTCCTGTGGTTGTAAAAAGGAAGGAGACCGTGTAGAAATCTCAGGGGAACTTGACCTATGGCTGCAGTAAATACTTTCCACGTGAGTTCATAGTCTCAATCACTAGTTATTGTATCTCAGATATTGGAAATTGTAGTCCTTTTGACTGACAAGTACCACATGAGTTTTCAATGTTCCTCAGTTTCTCAGTCAGATCCACCCCAGGCTCATCATGTTCGGGTTCAAAACACAAGATGGCTAAGGCCAAAATGATCAGCTCAAGGCTTGATAATAGGACTTTTCTAACCAATATTTTATATACACTTTAAGGTCTGAATCAATGTATTTTGTTCACAACCAGTTCACCAAGTGCCTGAAGATACTCCATCCATCCATCCATCCATTTTCTGTTATCCCAGTCTAAGTTGAAGGGGCTGCAGTCCAACAGATGCCCTGACCTCCCTCTCCCCCAGCTACCGGCTCTTGAGACATGCAATCACTCCAGCATGTCCTGGATCTGCCCTGGAGTCTCCTCACAGTTCGACATGTCCAAATTACCTCGATTAGGAGGCATCCTTTTTAGATGCTGGAACCACATAAACTGGCTTCTTTCAATGTTTATTATAAACAATGTTTTGCAAAGGCAACAGTGCTAACCACCGTGCCACCGTGCTGCCCCCAGTTGCCTCACAGCAAGAAGGTCCTGAGTTCGAATCTACCATCTGGCCAGGGCCTTTCTGTGTGGAGTTTGCATGTTCTCCCCGTGTCTGTGTGGGTTCTCTCCGGGTACTCCGGCTTCCTCCCACAGTCCAAAGACATGCAGTTAGTGGGGTTAGGTTA
>VUQI01003275.1:8052-20278 GCA_015106735.1 Paratilapia polleni | reverse complement strand
GAAATGACCATATACTAAAAACTGGAAAGTACAAGATAAGTATGGCAGTGACCTATGTACGTCAAGATGCGTTTTGTGAAGATTGAGGAAGGCAATGAAAGAAAATAATTCTACTTTTCCCCTTTCATTTATGGCTAATATAACAGGGACTGAGAGAGTATTTAAATGAATCTAAATGCCTCCTCCCCTTATTAAACACCACTCATAAATCCAAACTACTATTTCGGAAGTCAAGACGCTGTTTTATGACAAGAAACGCACAGACTGACAATAAGTCACATCACTGTGTATAGTGTGAATACTTACTGCTCTCTTATTATCAGTGTATATAAGAGTTTCATATGTATATAAAAATGTCATATATGCCTTGCTACTTGCTCCTTTTAAAGCTTTAACATTTTCTATTGTGTTTCATCCACTTTATTCCTCTCCCCAGGACACATTTATCTGCTCTTTAACAGCTGCTACTACTCATTGCTTTATAAGTTAGTTGTTTTTTTTTAAGAAAAGATTAAGATTTTTTTTTAATAATCAGCATTAATCAGCATTAAAAAAAATAAACAAAAAATATTCTTTGGATAGTTTATAGCTTACATGACACTGAGCTGTTGTAGCAGTGGTGAAAACAGCTATACTGATTAAGCCTTTTGTTCTGTATAGACAGGGTGTTACAAATGAGCTGTCAGTCACCTTCACATTAGATAAACTCACAACTAAATCCATTATCACTGCAGCTGTATGCAAAGAATACAGGAAAACTGACTTGGAGCATAAAAATTGTAAAGACATATAGTGCAAGTAAAACGTAAGCTGTTACACCACCTTGGCCCGCAGTTCAGACTAAAATCCAATTTTCTCTCCTGAAAACTGTGCTTCTGTGCCTAACTCCAAGCTTGTCACACTTGAACCCTTGGTCAGGGCCCTTTACTGTTGAATTTGAAAGCAATGGGTATATAAGAGCCTTGCACCACAATCTCCTGGTTGGCAGTCTTGTGTTTAATATCTGTCTGGAAATAGACAAAAAAAAAAAACAATGCTGAAAATCTTTTTGTGTAGACAGTAAATCCAACCAACATGCTTTAACTTTTCAGATGGACTCATAAAAGAAATGTTGAATGACTTCAGCTTTCTATAGTCTACTCATGGCATCATGGGGCAAGGAATAATGTGGAGCGCCGTAACACACGTACTGTGTTATTTGAAGTAATTAGTCTAACAATACTATTGAAATCCTGTCACATGCTGGATTCCACCAGTAAAAAAACAACACAAACTTAATATATGTATTTACTGTTGTGCGTGTGTACCACAAATGGTGATTTTTATTTTATTTCTCTGTGTTCAAGGTTGTAAGTGTGTGTTTGTGTGTGAGAGGGAAAGAGAGATCAAATGTCTCACTGTGGTATAAATCAGCTTGTTAAATGAATCATTTATCAACACAACATGTTGTACCTTTCATTGTTACTGATTAAACTGCCCCTCTCCAACACTTTCCAAACAAAATGGCACTCCTTAACCTTGTTTGTTTGTTGAAATAGCATGCAGAGCTTTCATTGCCTTCATGTGTGTGAGAAGCAGAGGAGCAGGACTAAAAGCACATGTATGTACATGTATCATCCTGTGACACATACATTCATTACATTCCTATGTGAAGATTAAGATCAAAGAGAGTGTGGATGAAAAAAAAAAAAAAAAAAATCACATCCGAAATGGTTTTCGGGAAGCTGTTGCTGCTCAAGTTTCAAATAAAGCAGAATGGAGATCTGAGCATCATTAGAGCTTAGATGAAGGTGGAATTATTCCAGGGAGCTTCACAACAGAAGCTCTGTGCACATACTGATCACATAAGTGTATTTTACTGTAGACAATGACAATGAATGCTCCATATTGTACATCAATAAATACAGACATGAGTCTTTTGAAATGAAGCATTTTCTGCTTTTAAAAAGAACTTTGTGAAATATTTCTGTATTTGTCCTTGGCTGTCTTAGGTTATGTCTGCTTTCTCTCCTGAGCCCTTTATATCATATCACTCTGCTCATCTTAAAGTTTTTTTCTGTCCTTCTATCAGTAAATCCATCAATATGTAGTAGGTTTTGCTACCTTTATAGAAAATCATTAAACTGGTGCTGATCTGACTGTTTGCGTGTCCTCATATTACTATTGAGACAAATGTTTCCTGGTATGAAAAGAGCAATGATATCATTTTATCATCATCATATAAGACTGTACGTTAAAAAGTCTTCCTTGTTGTAACCCCTGTAAAGTTTGTATGCTAACTGAAGCTGCTGGAGTGCTTTGAGACCAAGTCTTATGAACTGTATTTGGAGTACTCTGAGTACATTGGCGGGCCCTTGCAACAGACTTCCGTGTTCATTTTTGTCGCTACCATCCAGAGCTTGTGTAAACACAAGGCCAAGTATGGAGGTTCATCAACAAAAGAACTAAAAAAGTAAGTCGACACCAGACATAAAGGACAAAATTGTGGCTCAGCAATCGATCAAAGCCTAAATTCTGGCTTAATGTTTTGTGCATGCTTGAAGTGAAGACTTGTAATGTTACATTATTCAAACTAATTTATTGAGAAGAAAAAAAAATGCTATTCAACATCATAATCATTACATTAAATCATGAAGTGCCATTAATCCATCCTCTCATGTAAAGCAATGATTTTGAAATAGTAAGTCATCTCCCAGGTTCTCTTTCGTGCCATGTGAGAAGAAAATAAAATTCCTCGGTTCTGATGTAGGTAAATGGCATTTATATGCACATTAGTATCCTGGTTTTCACAAGAATATGATGCTTACATGGAGGAACCTTACATGAAAAGGTTGGTCATGGTTCATATTGCTGCATATATGATTACAACAGTATCCAATGTTATGATCATTTTTCTACAGCTGTGTTCTGGTTTTGGAGCCAGAATAAGGTGTTGAGTTACTCATAACTCATAACATATTCCAAAAGACAATGCTATTCCACTCCTTTCTTTAAAAAAAAAAAAATGATGCTGCTTTGCCCCCATCACTTGGCTTTTTGTATTGTGAATATATTATGCCAACAAATGCCTGCAAGATGCAAGAGCCCTGTTAGAGGAACGCTGCATTTAAGTGCACTCAATCTGCTTTGTGTAACTGATGACTTCACACAGTAAGTTAAAGCTAAACAAAGTTACATAAAATTAAATAGTTTGACATTTTGGGACATATCTAGCAAATTATAAAACAAATTAATTTGTTAAGGAATACTAAAGTGTCATGATTGTGGAACAAAGGCAAATACTAAAGCCGATTACACACAGGTTTTTAGCTGATTTGATTACACAACATGCCTCTGACAATGTGTTTTTGCTTTTCTCTGACATTTTGTAACTCTAAATCAAAGCACTGCCAGGATACTCAGCATGTTTGCAGCTCCAAATGGCTGCAAGTGATAAGTGTCTGAACATTTTGAACTTCAACACCCAGAAATCCTTTAAGGTGACATCAGTAAGCAGCACAACATTATCCCATGATGCAGTGCAAAGTAATGAAGTTGAAAAAGCTCTTACGCTGCTGACGGCAGCTTTTTCTCGACAAAGTCTTGCTCTCTGCTATGTGGCAGTCAGATTGAAGTTCACTGTTAAAAGTTGATGCTTCATTTCCCGTCACCAGAGTCGTCAATGCATTGAAGAGCAGAATTTCATTTGGGATGATTCTGCTGCAGTTTGCAGAGATTTGATGCACGTTTTAGTTGCAGCCTCAATTCATCATTTGTTATCGCAAATAGAGTCACTTATTATGTTATTTTTTTGTTAGAATTTTTGCACCAAACACCATGAAGAAGTTCTGGCTGAATGTGTTTGAAATAAGGTAAAACAAGTAAATTTAAAGCTTGTGCCTGGCAAGAATTAAAATTGCTGCATTTGAAAAGGAAAAATGCTCTGCTGCTTTTTGTAACAGCAGAGCACCAAAGCTCAAACACATTGTGCCTTTTTCTTGAAAATAGCTTCTAGGTTCACTGGATTCCAGGAAGACTATTTTTGCACATGGTGGCCATTATGTGAAACATGATTCAGGACACTTACACACTGTCTCCACTCCACAAGTTCATGCAAAACCACCAGATGGATAGTTTTACCCTCTGGGCCTCCTAAAATATCTGTGAATGTAGTGAGAAATGAATATTGTTCTACACCGGGCACACTGCCTATTGACCTTATGCTAATGTTTGCATGAAGTGGGCCAAGTGAGCATCATAACAAAAGGAACCTTATAAATTTGATGTATTGGGCATATACTGTATGTTAATTAAACTGACAGTGTAAATATCTCAGACTACATATGTACCACATATATTTGATTTTATAAAAAATAATGTTGTTTGATGTCTATAATTTTGTGGAATGGGCTTTGTGTTCCATATATTAATTGGACATTAATCAACCCTGCCTGCTTGTCTATTAACACCAGAAAAGACAAATATGTCAAATTGTGCAGCAGCTAGATTCATGCTCTGTGCACACTCTCAGAAACAGTACAATAAAAGCCAATTTCCATCCCTACATGTACAATCTACATGAATGTACCCCCTAGGGTTAATTGTTGGACCTTGGTGTAAGTATGTGTAACTAAGAACAAAGTTACAAAGGCCAAAAAGCAGTAAAAGGTACATATTTGCACGGTTTCTTCTAGATTTTAAGGTGCAGTATTGTATGTAAACCTTCCTGGGGCCTTTATTCTACCTGTACCTGATCAGTTGTTAGCACCTAGCACCTGAAGCACCTGAAGAATAGCTGGTGATTCTAAGTTGGCTGTAGGTGCAGATGTGCTATAGATAAAGTGCTGAGTATGAAAACACTAGACAAATGCAAGTGTACACATTTTTTCCATTTTTGCATCAGTGTTGTAACACTATGTTATGGTACAAAGAGAGGGATAGAGTCATAAGAGTCAAGAGAGTCATAACTGGGGATACAACAGCAGTAATATTATAAGCAAAAGTTAAGTGGGCACCTACCCTTAATGAGTAATTAAATCTGATAGGCACTTTAAAACAAAATACTGTCAAGCAATTTCATTTTTTTTCATGTCCTGCAGCCTGGTGCTCCTTCCATCTGATGCCGTGGAGACACATGGTCCTGCCGACACATATCCTTTTTTTCCTTCTTACCCCTGTCAAGTGTTCATGCAGATATCAGTAAGTTGTGGTCGTGTTACTTCAGAATGCTTAAATGGAGAAAACATAAACCGAGTTTATGAACTTTTTGTTTTAAGTGGCAGGTAATTTAAAATTTGTTGTGTCAAACAGCTCAACAAATGCCATCAAACACACAAACAGTTTCTGTGGGTTTTGGCACACAGTGTGTGAGTTGCTGTTTTCCCAGGGAGAAAAAAAAGGTTAAAGTGTGAGGTCTTCATTCTCAAAGATGGAGAAAGAGAGGGCAGGAGACACACATGAAAGAATATTTTCAAAGGTAAGGACAGCTCAGAAAGTGACATGTAATGTCTTAATTCATGTTAGATTTTTTTTAAAATCAGACAGTGGATCTGTACACAATGTGCTGCTGAAGTTATCGGGTTATTTTATGCTGAGAAATGTCTTTGACAAGTTAAATGATAATAATTTTATGTTATTCAAAGGTTATGTGGGGGAGTAAGTGCAGGTGAAAGTGGGTAGTTAGCAGTATTGTGGTACAATTTTAAAAAATGTACTGCACTGGTGCAGGGCAGACTGCAGAAATCTAGGTCACTGCTAGGTTAGGGCCTGGGTAGCAGCAGAGAAATTATAAGAGGGGGAGATGGCACTGAAAGAATTCTGAACTGAAATTTATGACAGAATTTTGCAACAGCAAAAGGTGGTGGTGGAAGTGTAACTTTCAGGGAAAAAAGCTTTTAAAACTCTATTTGTGGGCAAAGTCTGCAAACGTTTAAGTGATTTTTATCAGACTTGACTGAATATTCTGTACAAGCAGTTTTTATGTACCGTTGACCATTGAAATCTAAGTTATGGACAGGACTCTAGTAAGATTCTTCAATCTTTAGTAACATTAGTCAAATTCCACCAGCTTTACACTGTCTAGGGGTTGGAAAGCAGCCATGATGGCTCATGTGACATCTGCTTATATATTGTAGAATGTAATTGGTTAAATCCACCAAGAGCAGAAAACCTCAGAACCAGCAGCAGCACAGGTCAGCTGATCACAGCTTGTACACAAATAAAGCAAATCTACTGGAGCTCACAATACAAATAATTTGACCTTAATCTAAGTGAGTCATTTTCCTCCACTGCACCACTACATGGAAACTCCCTGTTCCCCCACCTACCAAATCCCACTTTAACCCCTGGTTAGAACGATTAAAGAATTCAGTTTGACAGCGTGGGAACATTCAAGTGACGAATAGAACAAACAGCCAGCCAAATACCGTTGAATACAGGTAGGTGAGTATGGCTTACTTTTCAAACAATTTTTGTACCATGTTCTCACTATAATTAGTATTATTATTACCACCCACATTAGTGCAGCTGGAACTGTTTGCACCTTGTGCATCTTTTATTGTTTAAACATTTCTAATAATTTTTCTTTAAGATAACATAGGTGGTATTTGTCAGGGGCAAATTTAAGAAGTTCAGAGCAGGCATTACTATAAAATCACTCGACTCACAGTCTTGTAGACATCCTAGTCTCAATAAATACGCACCACAGTCTCCTCAAGCCAAGCTAACAAGGACTGAAGTTAAAGAAACCATTTCATTTTTTAAATTTTTTTTTAAATAAACAATATTATTTCATCTTTTTTTGTTTTGCTTTTTCTAAACTCTAGTTTTTAGTTTTATTTCAGTAGACTAAAATGTTTTTTCACACCTAGTATGATAACCTTGTTTCTTACCACCGATTTCTTCATTTAGTGACAAAAAGTACGAAAAATAAAAAATGGAGAGGGGGGAAAAAATGATCCACAAGCACAGCTAGTACTGTTTTAAGGTGTGTATGTTGCATATGTGTGTGTGTGTGTGTGTGTGTGTGTGTGTGTGTTTCTGCTGCAGTAATCCCAGTGACAGTAGCCCTACTGCCCCAAACGTGGACCTACTGCAAGCTGCCACAAAGATACGTTTGAGTACTTTGGTACTTTTGCAGGTGTTTATATGAAAAATGGGTGTTCAGATGTAATAATGCAGGATAAACTACTTTGTACTCATGAGTTGTAAAGTCCAGGTGTTGATGGGTTTGCAAGATTGAAAAGTGACGTCAATGTGCAAGTACCTTAAGCCTGCATGCTTTCTAATGCTTCTAATGCTCTCCACTGGGTCCAAAAAGAGTAAACAGTAAACACTTGATGAGTTTATGGTCTCAATCGTTTGTTTCATTCCTAAATGAATACATGCTGCTTATTTTGCAAATTAGGGTAAAAAGAAAAAGATGATAAAGCAGGGTAGACTTTAGGGTGGGCCTGCCTTGTGGTTGACAAGTCACTATTATGCAAGCATGCAGTGTTCCTTGGTTTTTCAGTCAAGTCTAGCCCTCACTCTTCACATTCAGTTTCAAAACACCAAGATGGCAACAATGAAAACACACGGCTCGGCAGAGTGGCTACATCCATCTTTAGTATACAGTTTATGGGTGTGGTCCCATTTGAACATGGTCTCTACACTACTTCATATCAGAGACGTTATAAGAGAGAGATGTGGCACTACTGGAGAATCCTGCAAAAGAAAAGATAGTCACAGTATAATTTCCAGGTGAAAAAAAAAGCTTTTTAAACCCTTATTTTGGTGCTAAGCCAGCAAACTGTTAAAGTGTTTTTTATCACCATAGAGAGATGATTCTATATATGCAGTTTTTATGTCCCAGTATCCACTGAAATTAAATTCAATTTAGAAAGCTTCAAAATAACTGCCTACATAAGTGCCCGGGGGTGTTGCCAAGATGGCTCTTTTCTGTCAAGTCTTTCCTTTCACCTCGCAACCTGTAATAACACCCCCACCCCCCAGCCTGTTTCTGCCAGAAGAGTTTTTCCTTCCCACAGTCGCCTAGTGCTTGCTCACAGGGGATTGTCAGGTCATTGGCGTTCTCTCTCTAATATTGTAGAGAGTATAGTATAAAGTGCCTTGAGATGGCTGTTTTATAAATAGAACTTAATTAAATTGAATAACATATCTAGGTCATTATTTAACACATATCTGATTATAAATCAAATTTTCAGATGTGGAATTTTGAATATGAAGATTTTTTTTCTGTTCCTCATTTGATTACCATTAAAGACTTTATCCTATTTATTAAATCACTACAAAGGGTTTGGTGGTTAAGGACGAGCTGGTGAAAAGAAAATATGGGAAAAGAGTGGACTTTTAAATTTCAGCTGATAAAGTCAGTGTGTGAGGGAGTGTGTTTTCCAGTTAGATTCAGTTGACTGAACACTTGAAAGAAAGCCTCTAATGTGTAATATGAAAGACGCTTTGGCAAAAACAAGACTAGAGGTCCTATTTTCCTGGAATGGGGTGAAGGCTCAGATGAAAGTCTAAGCTGGTAGTGCATGGCATATGTGGGCGTTTTGTAATCATCAGCCTTGGCGTAAACCTGGTGCACCTCTCCTCCCATTTAAATGCAGCAGCAGCTAAAAGGAGGGAAAAAAATGAAGGAGAGAAAAGAGTTCAAAACTGAAAAGGAAAATACAAGTGCAGAGGTTTGGAAGTCTGTGAACTAAAGGCATTAAAACTGCCCTGTGTTTGTGATGAGACCTGATCAGCTTTTAATATGAATTTGATTTTGTAAAAAAAAAAAATATATATATTTATTGGGGTGGCTGTGGCTCAGGAGGTAGAGCGACTAGTTGTCTACTAGTTGGAAGGTCGGTGGTTTGATCCCTGGCTCCTCCAGTCCGCATGTCGAAGTGTCTTTGAGCAAGATACTGAACCCTGGGTTTGCTCCTGACACATTCAGCAGAGAGTGCTTAGGCATAGAATAAAAACTCTGTATGAATGTGTGTGTGATTGAGTATAAAAGTGCTGTATAAGTACCAGTCCAGTACTACACACACACACACACACATACACACACACACACACACACACATACACACACACACACACACACACATATATATATAGATATTTGTCATTTAGTCTAATATATCATTTTAGTCTCCTCTTGTTTCTTAGCACTAAACTCACCAAGCTAAATGTGAGAAAAGAAGAGAAAGTGATTGTTTTTACCTTTTTCAGGAAGATTGACTGATTATGAGTTCAGACCACCATCTTCCCATTCGAGTTTTTCCCAAATACCCTTTGTAATTCTACCTCTCTATACAGCAGAGGATCTTAGGAGGGACATGCATCTTTGACGAACTATGTTTTATAGACATGAGGTCTTTAAGTTTATAAAAAATAAATAAATAAAAAATACTCACTGTTTAATCAAATCGCTGAAGAAAGGAATAGACTATAATGCACAGGCGTTCTGTGCTCACTGTGCTAGAGAACTTACTGACACTATAACCTGGAGTGAACTGTGAATGGATCCTTTATGATGTCTTTTCTGTCTCAATTCCATATTCCTTTCCATATGCAAATAAGCAGAACTCACAAATAATTTATAGCTTTATTATAACTATATTAGATTTAATTAATATATAACTATTATACAATATACTATTAATATCTTTGCACATGTTAATTTGATTAATATATGCAAAGATGCATCCACTAACCAACTAAATTAATTTAGAGCTGAACAGTTTCAAAGGACCAAATCAGAAACTAGCAAAACACAGAAGAGATAAGCTCAGATTACAACACACACACACACACACTCTGCTGAGGATACCAGCTGTTGTTCTATATCAGTATTCAATATCTCTTATATGTAACCTTTAAGTCCTGAAAGATTTCCTTCTAAAAAAAAATTGAGAGTCTCCCTAAATGCAAAGTTTAGAGAGAAACAAAAGAGAAAGACAGTGCAGGTCACAGTGTAGCTATATGGGTTTGATCGGTCCTCATTTATCCTCTCACTATACTTCATCACCACTGGTGTTAGAGTGTGTGAATTAGAGTCTCAGGTAAGGGATGTACGTTATGCATGAGTTGCTCCCGGTTATTTGGATCTTTATTTTTTTATTTTTTTGCAGATGAATATTTCATTACTGCCGGATTCCTCAGTACCTCAGTAAACACAGAAGCAGCATCAGTTTATGGAGTTATGCAGTCCCAGTGCTCCTGCAATTCACACAGTAAGTGCATAAACACATGTAAGCACAAGCACTCGAATGGTCCGGGATGCTCACACACAACTCCATGTGCATTTACAGACAGTGTGAAGGTGGGACTCTATTGATTCAGACTCAGCACTATGATTCAAAGGTCATTTTAATTCCTACAGTTTCCTCCACGTTTCAAACAGGGAGCGAACAGCCCACCTTCAGCTCCAATGGCCTCAATTATAGAAAAAGTTCCTCTCAGGGTTGTTTTCAGAAAACTGTGGGTAGAAGTCTGTGTCAAAGTTCGTTATTTATTCAGTTTGACCTTGAGGTGCAAATATTTCTAACACTGCGGCAGCACTCCTTCGCATATACAACATAGCTATGAAATTCATGATTACAACCACATAATGAGAGCCAACACTGAGCAGCAGAGTGCTGTACTCTAATAGCATTTAACTGTGAGAGTACAAAAGAATGTTAAAGCACTCTTAGACTGCTGTATTGTACATGATGAACTGCAGCGCATCTTTGTTCAGCTCTGTCTTTTAATTATTTGATGAATTGGTGACTTGAGGTAAAGAAAATCCTTGAAATGTAGGAAAAGAAAAAGTAAAAAGATCAAATCTGAGTCCAGTTTCATTAGTGAGGCTTTACAATGAAACTCACTGGACTACTATAAAAATCTTTCAGATTTTTATATCTCTATATGTATCTTCTGTCTAGGGATGTGATTCAGAGGTTTCAACCTAAGACATGTATCCATACTTAGATCATTGTTGTATACCTGCTTAGACTGGATGGTTTGCTAGCACTGTGTCATGAAAAGCACACAGACTCAGCGAGAACAAGCAAACTTCCCACTAAAATTCTCCAGCCTGCCATTGTGAACCCTCTTAAGTTCTGATTGTATTAATAAGTCTGTAACTCACTCACAAGTATGTCTATATCAATTAATAAGATTTCGGTGTTATCCAGTAATATGAAAAAGACAAGTTCACCCTTACTGCTTCTATGGGAATTAAAAGGGAAAGTAGCAGCCAGGCGCTGCTAATCAAATGCACGTGATTAATTGATCAGCAAATGTGAGCACCTCTATAAAAGCAGAGGTTTTGGCAGTTTGCTGGCCTGGAGCATTCAGTTGTGTGCTAACACAATGCTACAATCAGACTGTGCAACATAAACAAAAAACAAAAAAAGAGCTACAGCTCAGACACTACAGGCCTCAGTTAGCATGTTACAAGTTAAAGTTCATGACACTACAATTAGAAAAAGACTGAAAAGCTTGTTGGAAGGGTTTCCAGGAGAAAGCATCTTCTCTCTAAAAAGAACATGGTAACATAGTTCAAGTTTGCAAAGTGGCACCTGAATAAACCACAAGATGTCTGGAACAATGTGCTTTGGGCAGATGAGACCAAAGTGGAGATGTCTGGCAATAATGCACAGCACCACATTTGGCAAAAAACAAACACAGCATATTAGTACAAACACCTCATACCAGCTGCCAAGGATGGTGGAGCAGGGCTGACGATTTGGGCTTGTTTTGCAGCCACAGGACCTGGGCACCTTGTAGTCACTGAGTTGACCATGAACTCCTCTGTATACCAAAGTATTCTAGAGTCAAATGTGACTACCAAGTCATGGGATGTACTTAGTTTTTCACAGAACTGCACAGAGTCCTGTGAAAATGTTCTTTTTCACATGACTGTATTTATAGATATGATGGATTTCTGGTAGTGGAATTAGGCTATTTAATTACACTAAGGCCTATTAGGGTACATGACATATCTAATAATTACCCAGACATTAATGGCTGAATTTCTTAATAGCTTAGAGAAACCACTCTGTAGACAGTGGATGATTTGCATAATGACAAATCTTTATCGTCCATAGGCATAAAAATGTTTTGACTTTAGTGCAATGGAAGCAAAGGGCAAAAACTGGAAGTCATCAGCGTGTACAATACACATATGCATTATACAGTAGCCATGTGGGTTTTACATCATAGGTTGCTTCTTCAGATTATGTGATGTTTGTATTAACAGGGAATGAGT
>VUQI01003269.1:19231-29821 GCA_015106735.1 Paratilapia polleni | reverse complement strand
GATATCAAAGTTATGAAAAAAAAGACGGAAGCGGGTGGAGGACAAGGAACACCTGATCTGCTGCCCCAAGATGAGAAGCTCAAGGCAATTATTGGAAAAACAAGCATACTCTCCAGCATCTAACCTCATTTTCTTAGGCAAAGTCACAACTTTTAATTGGTATTGGTGACAACAGCCGCGCGTTTCCTCTGAGAGCGTGGCTACTGAGTTGGACTGGCAGACAAGTGATTCTTTGCATGCTAATAGCAGAGCAGAACAACTGAAGAAGGCTCTCTGGATTATTTTCATTGGTAGCCATCTTGAAAGTCCCGTGTCCTCCAGTGGCCCTGCATTAGCATGACAGGAGTCTGAGCACGCCTTTGTTTCTCAAACATTGAAATGAGCTGCCATATTATAATGCAGAGCTGGTGTCAGTGTCAGTCAGTGCACCCATTTGCACATCATTCAGTTGTCCTTTTTCTGGCTGAAAAGGAGAGTTGCAGTGAAATGATTGTTTGAATAGTTAAAGCAGGAAACTTCATCCAGTTAGCTGCAACTGAGGCGAAAATATGCCACTGATTTCCCAGAACACGATTATTATATATCACTTAGCTTAATTATGGAGATACTATCTATTATTAATGAGTGCTCCCAGTATAGATGATGTGTATATGCTGCTAACAAGCATAGTTGAATGTTTATTTCCTCAGACACCAAAACAGTTTAGCTGCTCTGTGCATTTAAATCTGGTACAGCATGTTTTGTTCAGAATATTAAGCGTTTTCCCAAACATCACCTTTGGATGTGCTAACCAACCCTTAAACTTCTCCTTCACTTAATCACTCCTCCTCGTCTTTCTCTTTGTATAATCTGCCCTTGAGGCTGTTCATATCTGCTCCTTGTATTGCATTTTCGTCACTCACTCTCCTTCCTTGCCCCTCCCGACTCTCATAATTCCTCAAACCCTGTCCGGCCTACCTTTTATTCCAGCTCTCATCCAGTAAAATCTGCACTTTTTTTTGCATCTGTTATCAATTCCTCTCTCCTTCTTTTTCTTGCTTCTCTCCCTCTTGACGTGCACAATATGTCTTAGGCTTTTCAGTGCATGTGTCCTACATAACTGCTGTCTGGCGCTTGTTGGTTTGTAAATGTCGTCTTGCGTGGAATGTTTACACTTTTTTTTTTTTTTTTTTTTTTTTTTTTTTTTGTTTTTTTTTTTTTTTGTTTTTTTTTTTTTTTGTGTGTTTTTTTTTGCAAACATAATAGTATAAAATTCTGTATATTGGCTAATATACTGAACTACTTTCTTACACTAAGGGCCCATGACTTATTAATGCTGACGTTCATTGACACCGGATGGAATGACTGATGACTGTAAAACAATGATTTGGAAGTGTTTGTCTAAACGATGTAATTTGAAATGAAGTGTATACTCATCTACAGAGGGCCTGGTCTCCTAGGGCCACTAGTGAACATTAGAGAGGCCTGCAACTCACACTACACATCAATATTTAAGGACACATTGGGACTCTTCCATTTGACATCCCAAAGGGGGAGAAGCAAGTCCATATATCCTTGCTCCTGCCTTACTGCACTTTCTTCTCCTTCCTTGCTTATTTTCTGCTCACCTTTTGTTCTTCTTTCTACACCTCCAACCCAATAAAAAAACCTCTGGTTTTCCTTAGCCTCATGTCTCAGGCTTGCCTGCTGTCTTTCCTGTTTCTGTGGCTCAGGAGCCACTGAGGCAGATGAAGGGATGAGCACTTGTCTTTCTCCCCCTTTTCCCTGCTGCCCAGCCAGCAGGCTGCCAGTGCACTGAGGAGATTGAGATGTGGCTGACGATGCGGCAGCTGGTTCTTTTTTGGCTTTAATCACTCCCAGAGATCCGACCATGGTTTGATTTGGTTTTTTACAGCCCGGCCTTATTTTTCACATCAGCGACGTGAATGCCCCTTCAAACCCTCCCCCTTATACTTTTGATGAAATTTGCACCATATGCCTTTGAAGGCAGATGAACCGACTGGCAGGCATGCTTCTTTTTAACTCCCCTTTCCCAGTGCAAGTGGTTTGATCAGGCCCCAGCCCTGATGGGGGCAAACTCTCCAATCCTGAGACAGTATTATGTTCCCAAAATTGCCTGACTGGAGATAATGAAGGCCTATGATTTTTTTTTGGAACAGCGATCACATCCAGAAAGAGGAGGAGACAGGGACTTGACTAAGGATGTGCTCACTAGACCGTTACTACCAAATCAACTTCCAGAGGTAGAAATAGGCAGCTACGGGCATCAAAGGAAAAGTCAAATACATCTAATCACCCCAAGCTTGATGTCTGGCCCTCTGCTTTTTCTGATTCTCTCACACTACTGCGGCCAACAGGATTAAAAGAGTTTTATTTCACCTTGAATTACCACTGTGTGTACCATGCAGTGTAATCCGTATTGAAAGACTTCTGGGAAGAGTTTGGCCAAATGGAGAAAGGAAAGGAACGAGGGAGTATGGTGGACTGATTGCAGAAATGAATCCCGTGTTGCCCCCATATCTCTGACCCAATGAAATCCTTCCCTCCTTCAGAAGGAGACCCAATCAATGCCCTTATCAACTATCTCATCAGGCCAACTGGGCAAATTAGCCCCTGGCAATTCACAGAGTGACGCATAGTTTGTGTAATCAGGGAGAAATCAACATCTAAGAAATGAGAGAATCCACTGGAAAAACAGTGAGTTGAAGAGCTAACCATGGCCAGCAACAGGAACAGATGAAGATGATGATAAAGAAATCACCATTTTAAATGTACAAGGGCAGAGAAAGATGCCCCATAACCAAGATACCCCTTACACCGACATGTGGTGTAGGAAAAAAGGCAGATGCATTTGCTGATGAGCTGGAAAAGACTGATATGACAGAAACAATATTTAAACTACAGACAGCTGATTCAATTGCATTTTACAAACTCCAGACTGTCTGGATACTTTCTCCTCCACAGAGTTAGGTCATCCTGGCACACACAGCAACATTATCTCCACGCTAAGTGCCACAGATGTGCATTTGCATGCATGCATCAGGCCAATAAATCAATTAGCTGACAAATCAATGAATGATACTGCTGCAGCAGTGCAAGTGTGAGCTATAGTCCACATTTTTAAAAGGTCAACTGCAATGGCATGCCCTTCCTCCTCCTCTCTCTCCTCCTCCACATTGTCAGTGGCACCCAGAATCTGGTTCCGCTTCTCCGCTGGCTGTCGCAGAGGTTTCCAAACAGCTGTGGAGGCTTAACGGCTGGAAAACAACAAGCTTGTGTCTTTTCTTCAGCTCACAGCTCACAAAAGTTTGTTGGCGTGAGTCCTCGCAAAAGTAGTAGGCGAAGAGCTCAGGGCCTTGAGGGACAATCGGTCTACAATTACTCGGTTGAGTAGCTGCAGCAAGATGACAACTATTACTGTAAAGCTGAGCTTCTCCTATAGCCAGAAATTATATCTCTATGAGGTGCAATTAACAAGTTCTGGGACTTATCAAATGAAAAACCTTGCATGATTTAGATTTACCTGATCTCCCCATCAAGGTCATCTTCGTGTGCACTTCTGGACTTCTTTCAGTATGGTTGCTATTTTTAGATGGCTCCATGGAAGTCATGTTGTGAGTACTTACACGTGTGCTTTCACGATGGTCGCTGGGTCTCCTCCAGTTTGTCAAAACAGCAACGCCTCAACTTGATTTTCAACTTGCAGGGAATGAAACCTGGCAAGGAGGGCAGATGGCCAGTGAAGATAGTGTTGTTGTGTCAAACAAAATTCCTACGTTTTCCCTGCACTGTGTTTTCACTGCTGGCACGCACCACAGTTCAGGTGATTTGCTCTGACGTTACAGTCAAACTTGGTATTGACAGCCTGATCCTGGTAGACACTGAGGAGTGAATTCAGTGTCTGAAAAAAAATACAACAAGCATGCTCCTGATCTTGCTTGGGCTTGGACACTGCGGAGTCTTAAACTGCAGTTTGGTCTGTGGGTTGTATCTGGACAGTCAGCTCTCATTAGCAATGATGATCCTCCAAACAAAATTCAGGTCAGACTGAAAGAGAAGTTTAATTTTGCCTCTCTATGCAATTTGAAGGTTAATGGCAGACCTGCAAATGCAAGTGGTCATAATGGGACTTCAACAGAGTTAATCAAAAGTCGTCCACAGGTGGAGGACCCTGAAGGGAAGACTGGACACATTTAGATAAGGTTTTAGATTTTTATTGAGATCAGTAACTTTTTGCACCTGGTAGGTGTGTGTGTGTGTGTGTGTGTGTGTGTGTGTGTGTACCACCCTGCCATCTGTAAGTGTAGTTAAACATTAGCTAATTTGCTAGTTGGCTGTTCTGACTACAGCAGGGCTGGGAATCATCAATGAACAGTAATGAATGCTGCAGAGACATACTGTAACACATGAGTGCTTGTATGTGTGCAGAAAGCATCTTCAACATGTTGTATGCAGCATGCCTATCTGCAGGCCATCACTATTGATTTATTAATGCTAGAGAATGCTGCTGCGCTAATTGAATTGAGATCCAGGAAGTCAGTTAATGCAGCTGACAGCGATACAGGAATTTAATCTCCCCAGTGCACAGAATTATGACTCTTCCCTATCTGTGCTGTCAGAGGGATAAATAGTAAATCAATCTGTTCTGCCCCACTCAGAGTTTGTGCAGGATGGATCGTAACAACCTCTCTCTGTCTTAAACCATCAACAATCACTACTCAAGCTGTTCAATTGGTTCACAGTCTCACATCCCTCCGAAGATAAATCAAAGTCCTGCAAACCCCATAATCATAAAACCTGTCATTATAAAAAGACAATGTGCTCTCCATGGCCAAATCACTTGTAACTCAATAGCTTATAGGCACTTACGCTGTCCACGTCAAGGCTCATGCTACACACTTCAAATCCACTTCCTGAAGTCCAGCCCAGTCCAGCTGGTTCCGCGCCATCACTCCCCACCAGTGTGTGCCCTTGAAAAAGTCAGCCGACATCAGCATTTCTACCCATAAGACCACCACCACTACAACGACCGCTACAACGTCTTAGAATATCAGAACCTCCGCCGCAGAGAGGCTCCAGCATAAAGTCATTAATACAGGCCTGGTTTAATGTAAATGTGTTTGCACAGCTGCTATTTAGCTGCCGTCTGAAGGTAAAGGAAAGCTGTATAGTCAGGACTCTCAAAGCGCTGTGAGATGGACTGTCCAGAGGAGCTAAAGCGCAGATGCCGGCAGGCAAGCCAGGCAGGGGCTCAGGGCCAAACCACGACAGTGTACTCAAAGGCACCACCACCCAGGCCGGCCAAGGTGTGTGGGCCTGCTGGCTGGGATTGGATGACCGTGGACAGTTGGTGTGTAAACGTGAACAAGCACTGACAAAAGAAGCCAGTCAACCATACTGATCATATAGTACATGCATCACAAAAATTCATAAACCAGAGAGGGCATATTTAGCCTTTCAAGTGAGAAGGTGCAATATAGCAGAGAGAAAGAGGGATAAACAAAGAGGAGAAGGGAGAGGGAACAGGGAAGAATATATTTTACATTTATAATATACACTCTCTGGCAAGAAAAGGGTAGGGAAGAAAAACAATTTTTTGCTCCTTCTGTTTCTCTTCTCAGTGGTTAATGGACACATGAGTTATATACAGTACTTATTTTAGTCTCTTTAATCATGAGCTTTTATCGTATGTTCTGCCAAGACCTTCCACCAGTCACTGTTCATGCCTGCCAAGAGAAATGAATGAAAATGTAGAGAAACCAAATATTGTGGAGCCATGGCTCAGAAGTCGAAACCCATCTCCTTTTCTTCCTTTTGAAGAGCTAAGCTATAAAAGAAACACCTAACTAGGACCAGGTATTGTGTTCACTGGATGTGTGTGGATGAGACACAAGGAAAAGACTTGATTTTTTAAATTTTATTTCCTGGAGCCTTGTGCAAGGTAAGCTCATATAAGCTATTCAAAGACAAAACAAATGGAAATGTCAATACTTCCTTATTCCACCCTGTGTGGCTTAAGAGCAGAACAGACATCATTAATCACTTTCCTACATGCCTTGATATGTTAGAGAAAAAGAAATGCAAAGGTAGTTATTGTTACAGACACATCTAATAATCGTTCTACAAAAACTGGACCAACATTCAACTAAATAAGAAAACCCCCGGCTCTACACAGCGAATCTCCCCAGAGATCAAATCCACCTCAATAATCAGAGGTGTTGACATTATCCTGTCCTTAATGGACGGAAAGCCTGCAGAGTGGATGAGAGTCTTTGGTAAGGTCTGATCCATAGGGCGCTGCATTAGATGGGGCCAGGGCTGTGGCCAGTGAAGCTCTTAGGCCTGAAGAGTAGTACTTAATGCTTGGGTGGAGTGGAGGACCTTCCTGCCCACAATGTCCTACCCCTATGCCCCCTGGAAAACCACAGCTGACCACTGGGGCACAGGGAAATGAAACCGAGGAAACCACGGGGCCAGGCGAGATCAGCACGGCAGCAGACACCAAGGTGGAAAAAACAAAGAGTCGAGCCTTTTGGCGGCTTGGCGGTTGGCGTTGATGGAGCTGTATTAAGATATTAATTGCTTTTTGACATGATTTTGTTAAGGGAGGAGAGCAGGCCTGCGGCTTCTCACACAAAGGCTAGGATAATGGCAGAGAGGCCTGACGGGGCAGAAAGGGTCCAGCTTGGAGCTCCATGCTGGAAGGGAGGAATCTCACAAGAGGAGCCTGTATTCATACACACTGTCCTCAAAATGATGCCTATGAAAACTGCTTTAATGGTTGTGATAACACTGATTTAAATAGAAGTGACCTATTATGCTCATTTCCAGCTGCATATTTAGATTAGCTTTGTATGATTTACATTTTAAAATAATCCATTTTTATCTTATACTGGGCTGTCCAGTGCAGTAGTCTGAAACTGACCTTTTGTCTTACAGGGATTATTTCCATTTGACATGTACAATTTTAAAAATAGCAGAAATGAAAGAGCAATAGAAAGGCACAGTGCTGCTGAAACAAGGATGTGGGCCAAAGTCAAACTCATTACACAGTACATGAGCAAATGCAACCGTGAATGAGCTACCTTATGCCCTTCATATCACTGTTCAGATGGTGCACAAAAGTCACAGTGAATGAGCACAAAGTGCACTGAAAGCTAAATACATCTCCCACTGTAGACAGGGTTAACCCCACTGAGGTGGTAGTGCGTCAGAAGGGGGTGCAGCCTGCATACACGACAGCAGACATAAACAGCAGTGCAGTAGCCCTGACGCAAGGCCACAGCCTCACACACACTTGCAGAGCAGCTAAGGTTGCACTGGGAGAAGTGAATCACCAAACCCCGGTGATTCAGGACACATAACCTATACTTATGGGCTGCTGTGTTCATGAAACTGTACTCCGCTGCATGTGTGTGCGTGTGAGTGTGTGTGTGTGTGAGTGGCGTGCGTCCGACGCATATGCGTATATGGCGCAGTCAGCTGCCAGGGGATGGGCAGGGAGTATTACCATCAGCATCTCTGTGGATCAAGGAGAAGCCCCCAGTAATCCTGGCCTCTCTCCAGACTCCCACACATCGCAATTAGAAGTAATCCTCTCCCTCCTCCCTGCAACCGGCAGAACAACTGAGAACACTGGTATGTGTGTCCATGTGTGTTTCTGAATGGGTGTGCGGTGTGGCTGTGGGGGGCAATTAGCCAACTTTGTACTTGGGGAGGAGATTCTCCCCCTAAAACCGCCAGACGACCACTAGGCTGTGGGACTGTGGGATGGTCCACAAACACTCACAAAACACTCACACACATGCACTTGAAATAGTGAGGGAGGGTAACAAATCGACCACAGTGGTGGCAATATAAACAACTGTTTGACCAGTGGCCACATAATTGGCTGTAGAGTAAGAAGACTTCTCACTATCTGTATTGAGTTTTCTCCATGGTATTCCACCACTACCACATCATTTGTCCCTGTGTGCAAATACTGATGAGTTTTATTACCCTCTTTATATGTTTGAGTCATCCACAGCTTTGCAGAAAAATCTATTAATCAGTAATCATTTTAAACAGTCGGCAACAGTGGGGTGAAGGCCACAGTGGAAACCTGATATTAGTGTGTTTGGAAATCTTTGTCAAGGTTAATTATAGGCCTGCCTTCACGTGGTTTGACAGATTACCAGCAAACAGCCAAGGTGCTGCTCCCGAGCACAGATTAAACATCTGCAGGGCAAACACGAGCCACAGGGTCACCGTGCACAGGCTTAACGCTGACAGGGAATATACCCTGCTGTATCTGAGGTAGGGTGAACTTGCCTGCAGGAATTCTCAAAACTAAATGGAGATTTGTTTGCCAATGCTTTCTGAAAATGTAAAAAAATGACTTAACATTTGTTTAGGAACAAAAAGAACCTGGTAGGGAAAAAGTACAAAGATTGTGGTCAGTCTTAGAAAACAGTCTCACCAAAGTGGCTGCTCAAAGCTATTCTGGTGCTTTCCATTGTATCACACAATCAACAGTAAAAAGAAACTCTTTTTCAAGGATAAAAGTGAACTTCCAAACTCTGCTTTAATCTAATATTGACAAAAAATCCTTAGAGTGTTCCCAAAAAAAGAAATGCAAACATTTTTCGTTACATCACAGTTAGGGTTCTTCATCAGCTGAGGAAGACTATGGGAAAGATCAGGTGCATGGTTAAAGTTAGTAAAAGGTCTCATATCTCAAACAATATATTGCTGACAGATCCCAGGAAATATTAATCACATAATTTGTCCATGAATTAATCCAGACAGACCTCCTTCATTAGAGGTGCCACACTACCTCTGCTGAACTCCTGAGAGACGCTGACAAAGCAGCTGCTTTGGGTCATAGTTTGAAAATTATAAATAAAATTTCAGGAATGAAAATAATTTTTGTTTTCATATCATTATTTTGTTAAAAACTCTGTTTTTCTATTACTGCTCTCCTCCAGTCAAAACACAACAATTCAAAAAAAACTTAGTTTGATAGTTTCAAAGGTAAAATGATCTCATTTTTAATGAAGTTACGTGAAAAACAAACAGCAAAATAAAATACTTTTTCAATGGCACATTAAAAGAACATACTGTATTTATCCTATATCCTGTCCTATTAGTACAAAGTGAAACAAAGTTGTTTTGCATTATACTTAATTATAATTGGAGAAATGTGTCTTTGCCTAACTTGACAACAGTTTATCCAATCCACTTCAGACTGGTATTGCTGGGGGCTGAGTCTGAGCCTGTTTGGATGCACGGATCTCATATTTTGGCTAAAAGTTGTTGTCCGTTACCAGAAACAGACTGCTGCCTGCTCCACTCTGGGTGTGGGCACACGTTTGTCTGTTTGGCCTTTTTTGTGAGGATCTTCACAGACATTAATAAATTCAAGGCTTTTATCTTGAAGTTTAACCATCACGACCAAGTGCCAAAACCTTACCCAAAGTGTAACCTACATGTATTTCTAACTTCAACACTAAAACCAAGTCTGAACTCACAAGCAGGCCTTTGTAGGGATGTGAAAAAATTTCATAACTCAGATGGTCAAAACTCAAAGTGGTTCCCACAAAGAGTGCTGCACATGTTTTATTTAATGTTGATTATCCTTTTTCTTTGGTTTCCTGTGACAAATGACATCAGTGGATGAGCAGATCTCGAGAAACCTGCAACCCACAATCTTCCCGCTCTGCAGAACCACATTTTCAACAGGCACAATCACACATATGCATTCAGCGAGTGTGTCTTTAAAGCCGCCCTCTTCAAAACAGCAACTCTATATTTACCTGCATGTGATGTGTTAAGGGGACATGTGTATATTGTAGCCATAAAATAACTTGGATTACATTCTAGTTTTCTTAATTTCACTTAATTTCACCAGGCTCCACCAGGCTTTCTACTACTACTACTACAGTTTAAAAAAACCCATCTCAACTGCCATCACAAAAGTGATGCTCATCTCGCACTTGATTAGATGGGCTAAACATCTAATGGCATGCATACAAAAATATTCAGTTAGAAAGAATGATGATGCAAGTAGAAATGTGCCAAATTGTTCTGATCTGCGGTTGCTACTTAAGCTCTTTTTTTCTTTAGATGTGACAGAAGTGATTTGCTCAGTCAGTTGAATGAGGGTAAGGTCAGTGTGCTGTTTAGTACAAGAGCCAGGGGGGAGAAGAGCAGAGCGGGTAGAGGTGTCAGGGTGGAGGGCCTGTAACACACAAAACCTCAGAGCCCACGCCTTCACAACTTCACAGCTACCTTCAATAACCACTTCCGCATTATATAGGAAACAAACTTATACATTTCAGCAGTATGCTTTGAGCCTGTTTTCACACGTGTCCGCTCCTTGATTATATCATCAATGAAATATGAAAAATAGAGCAGAACGTCCTCTAGAAGCAGCCATTGCGTTTACAAAATCAATTCTTAAAAGTTCTACAGTTATAGAAAAAAATCACTTTATAATTTTCTATTAAACAGTATTTCCCTCCCAACCAATTTCTTAGGAGAGGAGCGGGGAGAGGAAACCATGGCAAAATAAATAAATTGCAAATGTATCGTGGGGGTGGGGGGTGGGGG
>VUQI01003269.1:0-10403 GCA_015106735.1 Paratilapia polleni | reverse complement strand
CGGTGGGCGTAGAGTGGTCTGGCTCCAGTCACCATGGAGCTCTCAGGCAGCAGTGGCAGCCCAGACCACTGACAGATAGTGGGCATTATCATTTGTTAAGTGCCCCCTTCGCCTCTGGTCAGGAACACTTAACATTGCCTGTGGTCACTAAATGCTGCTGGACTGCCGGTAGCAAGGTAAAATATTCATTGTCGTGGAGTGGTGGTTTTCCTTTGCACCAACCCTAAAAGCCTGGCTTGGTTTTGTGTTTTTAACCAGGGCCCTTAAACCCAGCCGCATAGGAGTAGCCTTTTACTGGACTGTGTAATTGATCTCAATCGGATCTGCTCACCTACCACAGGCAGTGAAAAGATGGAAGATCTGTAAAATATGGGCCAAATATTGAAATTTCAAAGCAAAATCTCAACTGAATTTGACATTTTATTTGTTTGCAATAAATCATACAGTGAAGACTCATGAGTGGGCTTGTTTGGCCTTTTGGCTAAAGAAAAGATGTACTTTTTGAGGGGAATTTTTAAACTCCAAAAGCCCAAGAAAAAATATACTTCTTACTCTAGGTCAGCAACAGTTTTCCCTTTTACAGTGAACAAGTGATTCACTTGGAAGAGGTTGCAGCTACATGAGTGCAGTCACATCTATGAAAGCAGGGGACTTCCCAGAAGACCCTTGTAGCAGCCTGTCCCCCCTCTAACCAAACCACATGGCATTTACAACTGTGTCAACACACTGAAAAAACTGATCAAGTGTACTTTCTTATTGCTGAGCTGTTGTACTGTGTCACCTGTGAACACTGCCTGAGGCATTGTTGAATGCCAAGTCCCAGAGTAGTTGAACAGACCCTCCATTTTGCTTGGTTTTAATGGGGTCGACAGAGGAGCTCCCACCTGTGGTGAGTCTGGCATTTAGCAGCCCATAAACGTCTCCCCCTCTTTTTCTCCCCTCTCTTCCACTCTCTCTTGGCTGTATGCACACAAATGCACTGCAGTTAGTATCAGGTGCTTGTTTCCATGTGATCTGTTTCTAGTTTTGTCTTTGTCCCTGTTCAGCTCTCAGCCTCTGGTGTCTGAGCACCACAGAAACAAGTTATAGGCGAGAGTGGTTTCTACCCCAGTCGCCTCAGACTGACTCCCTCTAAGGCTCTCGGGTAGGCTGAGGCCTTGGGGTTGTGGGGTTCTGGCTGAGGGGAACCCTTTCCCCCAAGGGTGCTTGGTGGCATGCTTGGTCAACCTAGGCGCAGCTCACAGGAGGCTTGAGGCCAAGTAGAAGCCAGGCTGTGGCAGGTGTGGCTATGGGATATGAGAGGAAACAGCCACATCTATAGCCACACATTGCTTCTGAAAGATAAAATGCCTCAAGTGCTCTGCAAGTTATACACTGATATGATTTCTACATACAGAAATTGAACCCAAGTGCAGGGAAGCTGTCATTTACTACTTTTATTTATCTCTCAGATGAAATGCTCTTAAATATACTACAGAAAATACCAGAGAATATAAATGTACAAGCACAGTTGAAGCTTGGAAAAATGTGATTAGTGCTGCATAATCCCTGCCAGGTAGAAATGCACTTCTGAGGCCTGTCCTTAAGTGTTGTTGCACGCATGTCAGTGAATTACATCTAAATTGGATTTATTACTCACTTAATTCATAAATTGCAGACATGGATATCAACTGAAGCAGAAAGAGTCTCAATATGTGCAGGAGAAAAATAAAAGAAATGCAGAGCTGAAGATTAAATTTCACCCACGTTTTATGATATTCTTTTTCAGAGACACAGAGCATGGCTTTGCAGTGACACTGTGCTTGTTTACCCAATATTTGATATATATCAAATATTGTATCATCAGGCAACCTAACCATTAGAAAGACAAAAATGACCATTGAGGTCTGACCAAAAAAAAAGGCCAGGGGCTATTAAATCATTGCAGCATTACTCCACTAAAGCCACTCTGGGAGGCCTCAGATGCAGTGTTAAACCTCTGTGGCTGCCTCATTGTGTCTGAAGAGAATTAATCAGATATACTTTTGCTGAATATCTGCGGGTGATGACTTGTAATATCCCCCCACAATTCCCTCTAACATACATGACTAAAGGGTAAGAACTTCAGAGGTAAAGACAGGGTGAGGTTGCTGTGGTTGCCAAAGAGCAGGTGAGACATACGTCAATGTTTCTTCAGTGGCAGGAATACAGTGAAGGCAGAAATGGTGGCTCACTCTTCTCATGTCAGGAAAAAACTGCTTGTGAGCTGAAGAAATGTCAGACAATGTAGAAATGCTCTGCAGTTTGCAGGAATCGTGTGTTTCTGAGAATGGGGTGCATAAAGGTGAAGGAAAAGCTGCAGCTTGGAGGCACTGCAGGAGATTCATTTAGAAGCATCTCAGTGCTGCCTAGTGAATTTTTTAAAATCTGATATGTTTTCTATTTTCATGCAGAAAATAGAAAATAGAAAGTAGATTTCTGTTTAAATTCATGTTTGCATCAGTCTAGCAGACAGTGTCTAGTCATAGGTGTCATCATTCAGGAGACTACATTCCCACGCTGGCTGACCGACTGCGCAGCACAAGGGCCGAGTCACGGTCTTTCTCACGAAACCACGGCGATGGCCATCAAAAAACCAATAACTTCCTCAGCACGCCGGCTCACTTCCGCCTTCTGCATGTGGGGACCTGCCGTTGCCATGGTTTCTGGGCTGGCTTTTGCGTGCGAGCAACTTAGACAGTCGTCTGGGGTTTCACGCACACATAACAGGAAGACGCTGGTCGTACTTCTCAACCGTTTCTCACTTCTGCCTTCTTGATTTAGGGAAGGCTGGGGAGACGCGCAGAAACAATGCACAGCGATCTTCCCACAGTGACCACCCCCCCTCGAAAATTAAAAAAAAAAAAAAATCTGTCTACAGGACTGTGATATTAATGCTGATGCAGTGAGTGTGATGTGTAATGATGATGATTCATTTTCTTCAGCTTGTCTGACCAAATTGAAAGTAACAATTCTGCAGGAAAAATGCAGTTTATGTTTAGTATTTATACACAGAAAATGCACTTAGATAAATAATGCATTTCACAGCTAATTAAAACACTTCCTATTGTCATTTCACTTAAATTGCTGCTTGCCTGCGTGTGCAGGTTCCGGGGAGTGAGACTGATCTGATCACAGACGTGGGTTTGGGAGCACGTCTACTTTCCTCATTAACATAATGGAAACATCCAGCTAATGAGGAAGATGTGACAACCGCAAGTGTTGGATGAGGTGATTCATATCTGCCGTTTATTTTGAGGCTGTTGACCGTTGGCTTCGACATTGCTTATGTAAACCATGACTCACCCTGCTATACTGAAGGAAAAACAATGAAAAATATCGAACTTATCTTTTGCTTTGTCACTTAAATAATCATACATTCTCACTGAAGACAGTGACTGTGCACGAGTCTTAAATATAAAAAAAGGATACTGCAGGATTTAAAAAACAAATATATGTCAAAACTGATTGCTGATTGCTGACTTGAAGTGTTAAAACTGGCTGCCAAAAAAATTGACAGAAAGCCACAGATCACACACAACAATGTTTGCACTTCTCTTAAGAGGAAGAAAAAAAATGAAGCTACTGCAATATGAGAGTGCCAAGTAGGTAGCCAAGTGTAAATGTTAAACAACCATAAGAGTAGCCTTAGCTGCTCAGTGGCTGTGGGAAAGTGCATAGCATGTCTGTCGCATGGTTAAGTCTTTCTCAGAGCACAGAGCTGTCAAGCCACAGAGAGGCACACTATATTGTAAACTCATACCGGAACCCATCTGCGGCCTGAGTTGTGCCAGTGCAAGTTTTACCCATGCCAACCTGTCTCTGATTTCACTCAACTACAGCAGGCAGGTCTCCTCTGTGCACATAACAAACAAACCAGAAACACGTTCACACACACTGAAACCTTTCAGCAAACTTTAAAAATCACTTCAGAGAAGAAAGTTTATCATTCAGCATTTTTCTCTTTTATAAGCAAAAGGTCGAGTAATGAAAGGTCGCTGACATTTTTTTCCTATTATGGTTTATTTTAAAGGAGGGTTTAGGTTTCAAATGATGAATATCTCAGTCAAACAAAAAATTCAAATGCATATTTCTCTCTGATTTTTCCACATATAAGTTTTATTTTGTTTTTTGTTTTGTTTTGGTTTCTTTTTTTTCTTTTTTTTTTGGTTTGCTTTGCTCGGGTTGTCTGTTTGTTACCATGATTACTCAGTAAGGTATTAATTAATGATTTGCATGAAATTTTTTTATTAGAAGTGGGGCTTGACCCAGTTTGGAAGTGCTTAACTTTTGGAGTCAATCTGGATCCAAGAAATCTTTATAATTACATTTTTTACATTTCACATGATATCTTTACATTAAACAATACATGTCAAACATTATCTTGATGTTCTCAAGAAAATATCACAACCTAATCTGTATCCAGATATCATTCTGTATCCAGGGCCTCAGTTCGGAGGAGGTATGCAGTCTGGGACTGCTCGTGTTTTTAAACTGCCATTACTGTAAGTGACTGTAGAAGTGAAATTACTGAAAAAATTAACTTTGCAGCCATAAAGACTCTTTATATACAATAGGAGATAAATCTTATCCTGCACCATGACTCGAAGGAAACACAGCAAAAAGACAAGCTGGAAGGAAAAACATGCTGGAAAATGCTTTCTAATTTCATTTGGACTTAAAGGTGCTATGTGTAAGTATCCATCCATCCATTCATTCCTTTCCCTTTATCCAGTTCAGGGGTGTGGGGGTGCTGGAGCCTATCCCAGCTGTCATAGGGTGAGAATATGTAAGCATTTTATTATTAAAGTTTGGTCTCCGCTAACCAGCTTGTGTTTCCCTAAATGGCAGGCTGGCCATGTCTCTGCTGGGGGAGTCCTCCATGTCATTCAACTGCCTCTCCCCCAAGGCTCTGACTACGAATCTCCAACTCCACCGTCTTGGCTGCAGCTGGTAATGGCAGTCCTTGTTCTGGATCATGTGCCTCTTCAGGCTGCAGATTAGAACAAGGACCACTATTTCCAGCTGCAGTCAGAAACAAGTCTGTCCATGCAGGAAGGCTACACAGCGATCTGACCAGCATGGAGGTAAGAAAAGACAAATTGCAATGGGCCAGGGCTAGCTAGTTGGTGGCAACTTAACTGTCACAATAAAGTACTTACATAAAGCATCTCTAAACTAAATTTAACAATTAGGGCCTAGATGTACAGTTCTTATGTGGTTGAACTGAGCTTCAGTAGTCCATGTTACCGTCTCTTTTAATGATTGTGAGGCTGACAGAAATGGATGGAAGGAGGTGATTTCTTTTTGATAGTAAAATTGGCCACAGCTAACCTCTGTTTATGACTACAGTTAGGGTAACATTAGAGGCTGCAGAAGAAGAATTTAACAATGACAATGGTCTGGCACACCTATGAAAACATGTTTATTCTCTTTAGAATAAAAACCTTAATTTCTAGTATTTGTCACTCCAAACATTGCTTTTTATTGTTCAGTACAGAAAGTCAAACCTCGCAGCATCTACCGTGGAACAGTGCTCACAGTGATGCAACAGGACAAGTCATTTCTATACACACATGAATCACAACAGTGACAGATCACTGAAATATCAGGTGATGCAGAATAGGTTGACGTTGCAGTGGAAAAATGTGTATGTGTGTGGGGGCTTGTAGAAACCACTTTGAACTTTTTGCTAATCGTGAAGTATAACTGAACAGCAGCTGCGAGTTGTGTTAAAAACTAAAAGAGATTTTCTTGTGATTCCTGATGGTTCTGCACGAAAGGGAAATTTAATTTTCCAATCAACCAATCCACAACGGAATGAGGCCAAATCAGGACATTGAAAATGGCCAAATCTCTGTATTTTAGTATGTACAGGTTGAAGTACTTCTCTGTGACTCAGATAGTACTTGGTGGCTTGTGTGTGGGTGAAGCTGAAGCCTTTAGCTGTGCTGAGATGACTCAACTTAGCAGAACCTAGCCAAGAGTTCTGGGTAGGGAGGTTTGGCTAACCAACACCGTGAGAATGTGGCAACATATGTCCTGTTCTGTGGCAACGTCAGCCTAGTTCCTGCTATAAGAAAACAACAAAGGTGTTACACTGTATTTACAAAGAAAATAATCTGAACTTGTATTTAATCTAAAGAATGAAGTAAGATCTAATTAGACGTTGTTGTGGATGTGGTAGTGCATCAGTCATCAACCTAAATTTACCGAAGGACCAAATATAGGGCAATTGAGATCCCAGGCAGAGCCACTCATCAGACACATGTGACACAAAATCATTCCTGATTAGTGGCTAATGTATCATTATGTGCTGAAAATAGTTACAATCAATTTTATCTAGTTAACTAATCTGCTGTTTCAACCACATGATAAAAGCAGCTTCTGACATAGTCACGGTTAGACAGGCTTACTGCCATACAGTACCGATGTCATGTGCCCACAGACCAATGCTGCTGCTTTCAAGCCTATAGGCCACAATCGTATTCACCTCGGGCATCATGTGACACCACGGTTCCTGAGCCAAGGCTGCGGGAATGGCAGAGCTTTATCTACTCCCACTCCAACCATTGTTTCCCTTTGTAGTGAGCCCGCAATAAACTCCCTTATGTGGGTTGGAACAGGGCCTTTGATAAAGCCAATGTTACTATATCCTCTGATCTATCACCTGCTGCCTCTAAAACTGCCTGCTGGTGTGTTTATACAGTGCAGCTACATTTTGAAAATGACAAACACAGAGATTCACTGTGGAGAGTGTGAATAAACAATAAAACAGGACAGCTGATGCTATGTGGTGCCTACAGCACGTACTGCTGCATATGACACATCCACAGCTCGAAACAGTATTAGGAAAACTGAAGAAAAATGTTGACATAACTACAACTGCAAACACAAACAGGCAGACTGCAGCAGACTCACATGCACTCAAGTAGCACTGCAGCGGAAACCATATCACCCGAGTCTAGTCACGAAACAGTGTGTGAACGATATAGAATAGGATCTATATTCAAAAATATATTCACACACACACACACACACACACAAACAGACACGAGCAGATAGAAATACATAAAAAAATAGACAGTTCCTTCTCGGTTGTCTGCACAGCAAGCAAGCCACCAACCACAACCACAAAGCCCCAGCATGTCAGCAAGCACCTGGCTATATACCCGCTCCCAGACAATCAGCAGACACACACACACACACACACACACATATGCAAAAATTTGCATATGAGCTCCAAAAGATGCACACTTTGGCTTTTCTTGTGCCTTCCAAGGAAGAAGATGCAAAAAGCACTTGCTTCTGACAAAGCAGTGCCATATATTTTATATAGGTGAAGCTATGCATGGATCACAGTGGGAGTTTCTGTGTGTGCATGTGTGTGTGTGTGTGTGTGTGTGTGTGTCTTTTACCCAGCAGCCTCTAGACCTATTTACAGCGATGAGCGTGGGAAACGACATCAGAAGTGCTGTCTTCAAAACCGAGAGATCGCACTAAAGCAACAAGCGTTACATATACATGAAATATAAATATATCATTTCAATATATCACATATAACCAATATATATCTATTAGAAATATCTCTATATAAAATGTCTCTTTGAATAATTTTCCATGCATTAATACATGCGTCCTAATGGTGATATATATTTTGTATATTTGAAAAAAATGGGGCATATCCCACATGGCAGATGTAAGACAGGAGATACAGTAGATCAGTAGATACAGTGTAAATGAATGCCAGTGTTAAGATAATGACACAAACACACACCCGCACACATGTTTGGATGCCTTTGTGGGGACACTCTTCTGAGCCTAAACCTAATTCACACCCCAAAGCCAAAGCTCTGAAAGGGTGTGAGAAAGTGAGTGCCAGTTCTGATTAAAATCTTTTTAAAGTCATATTGGTCCTTGTACAAATAGTTCCACACAGGCACACACTAAAACCAGGATGTCACAGATGATGCCTCCAACACCGATCTCTGGACACGTTGCTCCTGAAGTTTTATAGTCGTAAAAAGTACATCTGGATTTGACTCAGCTGTCGTTGTGAATTTAAAAATGTGTCATCATATAGTTCCCTGTCATCATGTACACTTTATATTCTAGGCCCAAGGTGTTAAAACCACACGGCCGGTGAGGATATTCGCAACTTTCTCATTTCCACATTGGTCTGTACCAGTTGAAGCCCAGCTAGCGAACTGTCATCATTATCTCAAAATATATGGAGTCATCTGCCTGTATAATCTTCTGATCTAGAAGATAAATTATTACTAATATTATTACTGTACTACTATTCCAAGTATTACTTATATGACCAGGAACTTAATTACCAATGAAAATGTGCATACAGTAAATACTTTATATTCCAAATCTACTGCTTCAATTGTACAATATAAAACTATACATCAGCAACACGTTGACATAGAATGAATGGTGTCATATGGAGCTGTAGCCCAGAAATGTAAAGTTTATGAGTTCAACCTTATTTTTCTACAAATTTCGTCATGTTTTTGATAAGAGCTGGAGACAAAAGATATACCTGTTTATTTAGATTGTTACGGGTTTTTGATTGTGGTAAAATACAACACCGGCACTCGCACGTCAGGTACGAAGTGAGCGGCAGCACAGAATTTCTGGCTGCAGCCTCCTTATAGCAGTCACCATTCACCACCACAAACAGCTCCTCCTTACACAAACATTGAAGTTTCTGTTGTGGTCTAACTATGCTCCTAATGTCTTTTGTTGTTTTGAAATGGGTGCCACTGAGAGAGGATGTCCTGTCATAAAATCATAACTGACCAATCAGCAGGCTTTAGCTGAATGCTAGCGTTTAGTCGGTGAAATCGGCTTCCTGTTAGCGAAACTAGAGAAGTTTCCCTCCATGAGAAAGACGGCTCTGACATATTATCAATACTATTGTTGCTCTTTTGTTTATAAATATAATATATAATACACTTATAAATAATTATTTTAGCCATTTAGCTCCATTCAATCCTATTCATTAACTTTCATTTGAGCCTGTACTTTCTGTTCTTCTCAGATTACTTGAGGTAAATATTTTTAAATACACCCCCATGGCTACTGCAGAAGTGGTACTAGTGCATTTACACTGCAAATTTTCAAGTAATTAAAAAACAGCTTGTCTTCTGTTAATGCAAACAAGATATTTGAATTCTTCAGGAAAACGTGCAATAGATGTTCAATCCTGAATAAGTCAAAATACTTTGTTTGTACTGGTTTGGGACTGCTTTCAGTTTGTTGAGTATGTGGGATTGTTTCAGAAGCAACTATAGTGGTGAGGAACATGTCAGCCAGTGCATCAGTGTGGCTTTTTGGTATGATTTTACCAGCAATCAATTGACAATGAAGCAGCTTGGCGGCAGAGAGGAATAAACTGTATCAGCCTTTACTTATACACACACAATACTTGTTAGTAGGATCAGTTCACACTTAGCTGTGGTCATTTTGGGGGATTTTATTCTTCACAGTAGGCTGAATTATATCATTATCATGTCGTCTTTTGAGCCTCTTTTGTGTGTTCTACTTGTGGTGACAGAAGTTGAGTCAACTCCCAGAATGAAACAGCTTTTGTGTGACTTCTCCATGCTGAAAGTTAGGAATACAGCAAGTGGCATTTTCTGCTGCTTTTAAGGGGAAGTGTGTGACCTTAAAAGGACATAGCGAGACATTTATTCACATCACAAACTCTCCACAGCTGTGGTTTAGAATGTACAGTTACAGCAAAAGTCAGTTTCTGTCCCCACAGGTACGATCGACATGAATGAACACCTTAATGCAAATTATTGGACCGATGACATTAAGATGATGTAAATCAGGGATGTCACTCATTTTAGTTCATGGGCAGTCCAATCAGAGTACAAGTGGGCCAGAACAGTAAAATAATGTACATTTATCTATTAAACAAACCGGATCTTTCTTTTATTGTAAAGTAAATGGTAAATGGACTGGTACTTATATAGTGCTTTTCTACTCAGATTCTGTGTACTCAAAGCGCTTTGCACTACAGGTCACATTCACCCAGTCTCACATACATTCATACAGCACTTTTATCTACACTTAAGTGCTTACTAACATTCACACACACACACTCACACTCCGATGAATGCATCGGGGGCAACGTGGGGTTCAGTATCTTGCCCAAGGATACTTCGGCATGCAGACTAGGGGAGCCAGGGATCGAACCGCTGACCTTCCGATTAGTAGACGACTTGCTCTACCTCCTGAGCCACAGCTGCCCCAAACTTAAACAGGTTAAACTAAAGAGTAAACCTCCACAATTTAATAAAATCCAAGCTGAGTGTCTTGAACTAAGGCATTTTAATTCATGTTTGGACTAAATCTAATTTCTGGAGAGG
>VUQI01003266.1:69143-83814 GCA_015106735.1 Paratilapia polleni | reverse complement strand
CCCTAAAAAAAAAAAAAAAAAAAAAAAAAAAAAAAAAAAAAAAAAAAAAAAATTTAAAAAAAAAAAAAAAAAAGGTAAAAATAAAAAAAAAAAAAAAAAAAAAAAAAAAGGTAAGAACCTTAAATTTGGAGATATTTTTGCCTTCTTTTCCATGTGGATAATTTTTAAATCAAAGACCATGCAAGCAAGCCTTGGTGGCTATATAAAGATTCCTGGCAAAAACGTTAGCATCCTCATTATCTATGTGTAAAAGAGTGGCTTGGCTTGCTCTACCTCCTGAGCCACAGCCGCCACATCACTCCTAATATAAATTATAAATTCAATTAAAAACATGTTTTGTTTTGAGTAAAACATCTCGTTCAACATCTTAGAACAAGTGCACATTCTAGGTAACAAACTTCAGCACCCATACAGTATGCAGACTTGCGTAGATTATAGTAAAAGGATTTGGGAACTCCTTTTGAATCTGGTTTTGTAGGTAAATATGACAAATATTATATTGGACCTTTAGAAGAATACAGAATATAGTTATAGAGGATTAACTGAAAGGTGAATATGCTTTAATTCTTTTATTTTGACTTGTGGATGTATTTGAATGTATTGATGCTCATCCTCTAAAATTTTATCTTTGACTGCATTGTCCTATTTGAATCCCAGAAGAAGAAGCAGATCGTTATCACCATAGGAGCATAACTTGCAGTCTGCAACTTATACTTGATCTGATTAAGGCTGCTGCGTTTTGCCCTTGGGCAACGTCTGTAGCCTTGCATGGAGAGAGATAACCCGATCTCCTCTCCTCTAGCTCAGAGTCCAATTTAGCAGCTCAAAACTATGAATAAATCTAACACTCCATAATTGAATTCTTCAAACAGAGCAGATTTTCAAGGTTAGGCCCGAATGCAAATCCATTTTCCAGCCCACACAATGAAAAGTCATTTTTCAATGATCTTAGAATAAAATATCTTGTGAAGCAAGGAAAACAAAGTACTTGTATAGGACAAACACACCAACAGACATTGCAGTGTGATTCATACCCAAGTCTGTTACTCAAATATTTGAATTCTGAATAAAATTAATTTCCTACTTTTCTTTGTTATATGTTCTGTCCTGCACACGCAACTAAAAAATACTCCGAGATAAGAGATGTAGAAATGTAATTAAGGCTCATAGCTGTATCATCTCCGGCAATGTGTTAACCAAAACAAGGCTTGTATCAATACTCATCCTATTCTGCCTTCAAAAGGTGCCCTGAATTGTAATTTCCATTAATTGCTCGGAGGGTTAGTTAGTATTTATTCAGCATGGTTTCCCTAATTATTTCTCCGGACGTGTTTTGTCGTGTGCATAATTCGTCATTCCTCTGGGACAGTGTTGTGAGTGGGTGTGCTGAGAGAGCCAGCTAATAGGGGGGAAATGGCATTGAATACCAATGCACAGACCAGTCAGTCCTTGCAGTAGGGGCCAGACACGCTGTTTGTGTTTGTTGTGTTTGTGTGAGTGTGTGTTTGTGTGTGTGTGTTTCTGCTGTTTGTGCATGGTTGCACATCACATATGCGTGCGTGTTAGTGTGTGTGGGTTGTTTGCTCCTCTGTCCCCACTCACATCCCGTCTGGATCGAAACCCTGCCCTTCCTGTGCTAAAATAAACCCACCTTGGGAAGTTGAGGACCTTGCACAGAACGCTGAGTGTTACACCTTTTGATTTTTCACCGACTTGTGCCTTGCTTCTTAGACGCAATGGGTGAATTTGTGCTGTGCACTTAGCATCACAGTAAAAGTGTAAATACTGGTGCAAAAGTTTATTTCAGCATTGCTGTAGGGAAAATAATTTTTAGTTTTAGAGAATACTGGAAATGTTAAATATCTGAAATCAGCTATTAGTATATTTCTTTCTATTTTGAGAGAGAAGATTTCACCAAAAACTTATATTTATTATACACATACATATAAAACAAATACAACAGCATTTATCAGCTGAGATAATTTGGCCCACCCCTTCTTAGGTGGGCTTTTGTGTAATTACAGGTCAACAAGAATATGTGCGTAATAAACAAATAATACAGTAAAGATATGACCCATAGCTACGTGTCTGATCCCTCTTCAAAAACAGTCTCACCTTGAGTTTTAAACGATCCCATTAATGATCGATTTTGAGTTCTACGGGTGAGGAGATGCACGTATTGATCCTCTAAAAGGAAAAAACGTCTGTCAAAGGAGGTTTTATGAAAACACAAATCCCTATTGAGCCACCCTAAGTTACAGAGGCCCTATGGGGTTTCTCCACTCCACTGAGCAATCCAGCAGCCTTTATAAAGTTACCTCAGTTAGCAAAACTCAGCATATTTAGTTAAGGAAGCCCTGAGCACTTAAAGGACTTGTCCTTCTTGGCTTAAGTCCACAGTTGTATGTTAACTGAGCAAATGCCATCTGATTAATCATGCATTATGATGAAAAGCTTCAGAACAGTAACTGAAGGAGATGCTGTTGTGAAGGTCATGAGAGTTGATAAGCTTCTTATTATAACATTTATTGGACTGTGAATGTTTATGATGCCTTTTTCTCTGTCTCTCTCCTTCCTTCACTTTCTTTTATAGCTCATAGTAGAGAAGACCACAGACTTCCCCTCTGCTGAGTTCTCTCTAGTGGAGGATGTGGCTCTGCACTTTACCTGTTTGATGGACAGGCTGAATGAGCAGCGCCTCTTCCAGCCTGACCTGTGTGACGTTGACATTGTTCTAGTGCGTCAGCACAGCACCTTTCCGGCCCACAAGGGTGTGCTGGCAGCCTACAGCCCTTTCTTCCACTCACTTTTTGCCCAAAGCAAACAGCTGCGGCGAGTGGACCTGTCGCTGGATGCCCTGACCTCTCAGGGCCTGCAGCAAATCCTCAACTTCATTTACACCTCCAAACTTCTGGTGAGCAGCCGCACTGTCCGCGACGTGCTCAACGCCGCTACCCTGCTTCAGATGAGCGACATCGCAGCCTCCTGTCGCGACCTTATCAGCAGCCACTCGCTGAGAACCACCTGCACGGATATGGCCAATCAAGAAGGGCATGGCAGCAGTGAGCCGGCTTCTGTAGCGATGCCCCCCAGCCAGATGTACCGGGAGATCAAACAGGAGTCAGAGCTTGGCAGGGTGTACACAAGAGAAGGCAGCAGCCCCTTTTCTGTCAGAGTGGAAGAGGCGGGCAAGACGGCTTCTCAGACAAAGCAGTACTACGAGACGGAGGAGGGCTCTGGAAGTGGGGCTGGCACAGGTGTGACTGCTTTGTGTAAAGTGGAGGGAAATGAAGAGGAGTCAAAGACAGCAGATGGCCACACCTCCTTCAACAGAGATCAGATCATCGTTGAAGTCAACCTTAATAACCAGACGCTTAATGTCTCAAAGGGATCAGAGGGCAAATCAGCCACTGCTACAGAGACTGCCACCATGTTTGGCCGCTGCCATAACAACCAGCAAGACTCAGAGGGCGATGAGGACAATGAAGTGGAGAATGATGATGCAGTTGGAGAAGAGGATGTAGAAGATTTGAAGAGAGGTGACATATTGGGGCAAAGCAGTGAAGAGGAAGATGAGGAGGAAGACGAAGAAGAGGAAGAGAACACCCTGAACATTCCAGGCTTGGAGCAGCCAGCCATGATGGATCGACCTCGTCGGGGCACCAGAGCCTTGGCCATGGCTGTTACCACTGCCTCTATGCGGCAGACGCTTGCAGAGGCCACGCTCGCCAACCAGCGGCAGGGCGGGAAGAGGACACTGGATGCGGAAGGCCTGGGCCAGAAAGTGAGACTGGAGGAGAAGCAACATTTCCCTTGTAAGAAGTGCCCTCGCATCTTCAACAATCGCTGGTATCTGGAAAAACACATGAATGTCACTCACAACCGCATGCAAATCTGCAATAACTGCGGAAAACGCTTCCTGCTAGAGAGCGAGCTGCTGCTGCACCAACAGACCGACTGTGAGAAAAGCATCCAGGTACGATTAAACCATAATTATTGTATCAGTTATGTCATTGGGGGATATATCCTTGGGGCAATATGGTCTAGGCCTAAGATCCTCGCTTTGGGGGTAGGCAGTCCCAGGTTCCGATCACGGATGAGCCCCCAGTTGTTATGTTAGGGCTAGCTCAAACACAGTTAGCTAATTTGCAACATTAAAGTCTATTTGAAAAGATTAAAAGGTGCTGTTGTAGCACCTTTGTTGTAACACCAATAACTAATTTTAAAACTAGAGCCTGACCAATATAGGATTTTTAAGACCAATACTAATACTGATATTTGGTGATTTAAAAATCAGTTGTTTTTTTTTTCATTCTTTCAAACACAAGAAACATAAACAGATTTCCATAATATTTGTTATGTGTAGTTATTTATGAGTCCTCACTAAGATAATGAGGTTTAAAAATAATCATTTTATTGTCACAAGAAGTCATGAATTACTTGTTTATGCTCTGCCCGACTCTGCTCAGATCAGCTGGTTGTTGTGATTGTGGCAACCCAAACAGGTGTGTTGCCAACAGGGATGTTGCACAGTGCCCTCAGGTGGACAAACTATGCAACATCAACCCTCATAATATTGTTGAAGGGTGTTTCTCCCGTCCAACGATAAATCAGTTGGGCTGTACTTAAAACGCGTTACTTCCCGGTGACACTAGTTGGAGTGTCGGGGTTATAAGCTTTGTAAACACTGTTTAAAAATATATATTATGTGTTGGTCTATAGCTGACAATGTGTCTTTACAATATTTTTCAATAAATAATGCGTTTAATAAACATGAAAAAGAACACTGTTTTTGATACATTAAAGTTTAGTTAAAGGAGGGATGTGAACCATATCTATTATTTCAATCAGTGAAACTAAATATGACTTTTTTTTGTGTTATAATACCTGATTTTTGTCAGTATTTTTGTTTGTTATTTCAGTAAGTTATATCTTAAGAAAATGCAATACATTGTCTTTTAATGTATAATTGTTATTTTGTTTCTAATTAATACATGCATAATTGTAATCACTAAAACCGGTCAGAGTCAGTAGCTCAGTCAAATGGCAGTCAGTAATAATCAGTTCTGATATGTCTCACTACCTCCACTATTACCCCTCAGCACTGAGCAGCTGGATTCCTGCTGTGGTTTTGAAGATCATTTGCTTCTTTAATCTAGTGACTCTAATTGCTTTTTTGCTACAGTGCATGCTCAAGTGTCTGTATAAATGCACACACACCTGGATTGTATTTGTTAAGACTGTTCCAGATAACAGTTTTTTTAATATCTCATCCCCAAATAAATGCCAGTAATCGCTACATTTTTTCTCTCTCTTTCTCTCTTGTTTCTTCAAGTGTGTGACCTGTGGCAAAGCCTTCAAGAAGCTGTGGTCGTTACACGAGCATAACAAGATCGTTCATGGCTATGCCGAGAAGAAGTTCTCCTGCGAGATCTGTGAGAAGAAGTTTTACACGATGGCTCATGTCAGGAAGCACATGGTTGGTGAGTGGCAGTAAAATTAACTATCCTGGTTGGTCACTTTGTTCCCGTGTGTTACTTTCGGCTTCCTTTTCCACATCCCTCTGATTGTTGTGCAGGATTTGTTTTGGGTGTTGCTTTCCTTTTCCATTTTTTTGAGGAGATAAGCATCTTATTTCCCAGATGGGCTTACCTTACTCCATCTGTACATCCATGTTTCTGCAGTTTAAGAAGATCCTATTATCCTAGGACTATTAATATTATAGTCATATTTATCCATTTTCTGCAGGAGAGACTGGATATTTTGATGCTGAAACTTAAGATGGAAGAAGTAGATGAGATGGAGCCATTGCCCTCAGCATTTATTTAGTGAAAAATAATCTGTGTTGTTCTTTAAATGCTTTTTTGAGGGGAAAAAGCATTTAAATTCAATCATGAGTGGCTCAGTATTGAATCACACAAACTAAGCTTGTGCTCTGTGTGTCTTTGTGTAGCCCATACGAAGGACATGCCATTCACCTGTGAGACGTGTGGGAAGTCATTCAAGCGCAGCATGTCCCTGAAGGTTCACTCTCTACAGCACTCAGGAGAGAAACCCTTCAAGTGTGAGGTTTGAGCTCTTTTTATACACTGCTGCTCTCCACTTCACTTGCATGATGAATGATTCCAAAATAGAGGTAGATTTGAGATATTTGAGATTCTCACTCACTACCTTTTGCAGCTTTGTTTGATTATTTGGTAGAATGACCCTAATTGCCCAGCAAACATGTTTGAAACCCTGATGTCATCTCCCTGGTCAAAACTGGTTGTGCTACGACTGCAAAAACTAAACCATAGACAGACAGATATTGATGTTGTTTCCACGTAGAATAAAGGTCGGGTCAGACCGTCTCTTACAAAGTGACAAATGTAGATTTGATTATTGCAATGAAGGAACATGGATACATAAGTCTATGTTTCTGAAAACGGTGACAACTATCCTGGTTAGTACATAGCTGTGAACAGGCAGCCCCACTTCTTCTCCGTGTACACAAACTAGTATTTTTTAAAAAAAAATAAATAATACTTTTAGCCACTTACATTTACATGTACACCTAGAGTCCGTCTCATTTATGCATCGGACCATTAAAACCGTCACCTCTCTCTCCATGATGTCAGCATCGTAAACCCAATTTTTTTTTTCTTTTTTCAGTGTGAAGTCAGTTAACTTAGTAGGAAAAGAAACTGGCTTGCAAGGGAAACGTCACAAGTTTGAATGTACAGTGGAGTTTTCTTTTCTTTTTCATTCATTTTATCAAGAACGTTTTTTTTGGGGTTTTTTTTTCCACTTTAATCTAATAGATAAAGCGATAGTAGAAAACAGTTATTAAACACAAACTTTCTCTTGCTAGAAAGTCTAACAAGGACATCCAGGCAACGTTCAAGAAGTACCTTGAACCGATGTCGAGGTAACATCCGCGACGTCAGTCCAGCTTTAATTTTGAAACTGTTTAGACTAGATGTCAACAAAAGACCCCCAGCTGACGGTTATTCAATGCTGAAATGTCTGGTGGTTGCTTACAGTTTGACATCATACGTAAGCTTAACTTGGCTTAGCGTAAAGACAGGAAATGGAGAAAGAGCCACCTGATTGGTTGCCGATTATGTCTACGTATTTACCCTACATGCATGAGAGTGGTATTAAAATCTACTTGTCAAACTCTCGGTAAGAAAACATCTTTTTGTAAAAAAAAAAAAAAAAAAAAAAAAAAAATAATTTTTTTAAAAAAAAAAAAAAAAAAAAAAAGTCGACGGACTCTTTTGAAATGAAAACCCAATACCATATCTAAGAAGTTCACAGGAGGCTCAAATATAGGCAGTTTTTATATGGTTATAAATTTTACTATATTACTCAAGTCTGTCACAATGTGTTTTGTTGAAAAACTGTGCATAGCTGAGTGCTGCTTTTTCTCCAAAATGACAAAAATACGACCTATAATGGCCACATTTATATAAACTTTGCACCATTTCAGAACTGTAGCGAGCGCTTCCAGTACAAATACCAGCTCCGCTCCCATATGAGCATCCACATTGGACACAAGCAGTTCATGTGCCAGTGGTGCGGAAAGGACTTCAACATGAAACAGTACTTCGATGAACACATGAAAACACACACTGGTGAGTCACTTTGTGCTGCACTTTTGTTCATTGTCATGGTTGTGTTCACACTGTGTGAATCACAGCAGAGCAATGTTTGTTTTAAAGCGCCATTAATTTTTTTTTTTTTTTTAATGCAGCAGGATTAAGCCTCAAACACTGACACCTTTGCTTGTTAGCAAACCTTATTTGCACACCCAGCAGATGCGAAGCAGCATTATCATTCATGTTGGAGTTGTGTTGGTGGCCCCCTGACGATTCTTCCAATATTCTCTTTTGATTTAGCTCAGTTTTGCTCTTCACCAAACTGCTGAGCGAAATACGTGCCTCTTTAGCTGCTTAATTATTTTTATCTGTCCATTTGTTGCTGGGCAGGTAGCATCAGTTGGACCGTTAGAACTCTTTTACTGGAAATAGTTGCCTGCCACAGCTGGATGAAATTCTGGTGGAGACCATTCAGAGTGAATTAAAATAGTGAAGTCGCAGGCCATAAATCAAAACCATGTTCTGAAAGATACTAAAAGGTCACGGTAGAACTACAGAGTTACTACAAGCAACCCCTTCTGCATTAGACAAGTGTTTGATGTATTGCACATATAAAAACACTGATTCTGCAGCATTATATTTAACGATGCATGTTGAAAATGTATCAGGCAGGTGTGCTTTGTGTCTCTCTTTCTGCAGGAGAGAAGCCGTACATCTGTGAAATCTGTGGGAAGAGCTTCACAAGCCGGCCCAACATGAAGCGCCACCGCCGCACCCACACTGGAGAAAAGCCGTACCCCTGTGAGGTGTGCGGCCAGCGTTTCCGATTCTCAAACATGCTCAAGGCCCACAGGGAGAAATGCTTCCGCGTCACCAACCCCATGGTTCCCGATGGCAGTGACCCCCTGGGGCTCGACCGGCCCTTGGCACCGCCCGCTGTGGACTCTTCCGGTCAGGCCCAGCTGGGGACGGCACTCCCTGCCACGTCCGTGACGACACCCGCTGCTGCTTCTAGCCCCCTCCCCCTCCACGGCACCCAGCTGTCTCTCCCCCTGCTGCACTCCATGGGGGGGCTGCCTCCCGCCCCGCATTTACCCCCACCGCCTCCACTGTTTTCTGCTGGTAGGATGAACTCCAGCAACTAACAAATCTCTGTAGCATTGAAAGCACTTTGTTACTTTTGTTTTATTGTTTTTTTTCTCTGAGCTTTTAAGAGGACTCCTGCAGAGGGAGAGCGATGCACCTCAGTGACATTTACACTGAGGGGAAGAACTGAAAAAGGCTACACGGAGGCCTCGTAAAATAAAATCTAAATAAAAAAACACACACATACAGCTACCACAATAATAAATAATTATTTTTTACTCTGTTGAATACAATAGATAACCTCAGAGTCCAGTAGGACGTTTCATCATTACTCTTCTACTCATAAATTTCACAGGTGTGTCCTGGTTTCATTTGAGATTTTCTGACAACACGCATCTCTCCAGAGCCTTGCACAATGCATTGATTGTAGCGTCTTTTTACAAAATGGGAGGAAGAGCTTCCTAAATCTTCACTCATACGGGGGTCATCAGTAGAGGGAGAACCACACTATAATGAGGAAAAAAAAAGATTTATTTTTTGTTCTCGGCCAAGATGTAGCGAGTGGTTCTGGTCAGACCCAGCAATAACCAAATGCTGATTTGTCTTTGAGCATATACATGTATATGGCATTGCCAATAACCAAATCCTGTTAGCTCACCTGCTATAGTTAGGTAATGTAATTCAGCATTTATAATCGATCCTGCACCTTACATTTAACTCCAGTGATATTTAAAATGTACTCCTAACCGTCTTCGTTTTTATTATTGTGAATAGTGTGTAATTCGTGGCACGTTACGTCATTTTTCTAGGGACTTAAAGTTGTGACGCGTGGAGAGTCGGCCGTGCAATGCAGTGTGTGGTGTGCGTGTGAGATGCGAGGCAGAGACTTGAGATGAGAATCCTCAGATCAGCGTTGAGCTAATCAACATGCGAGCTTCCCCGAGTCAGGAGATGGAGTAATTTGTCGATTTCTAGGTTTTTTTTGCTTACATTAAGCAGGCGTGCTCTTCTCCTGCAGATCTGGCAATGAGATGTTATGGCACTTTTCTGTGACTTGTTAGTAAAACCTAATGTACTCAGACCTACAGTATATTTGGAGGATAAAATTTAATGTTGCTGTTAATGTTAATTATTGCTTATTTTCCCAGCTAAACCCAGTCTATGTAATTAGTTGAGCGTAGGGAGAGAAATGTTCACCAAAATGTGCTTGCATAGCTGAATTAAATGGCTACATTTCATTACAATAAGATCTAATCTGTATTGTGACATGATAAATGCAGCATTATATTCTAACATCTAAAACTCTGAAAGAGTACTGGCAGTGATAAATTTTGGCATAACAAAGCTGGTCACTAAAAGGAGTCCTTACTGTTAAATCATTATTATAATAGGATAATTATAATAATATAATTAATAATTATTTTTGCTAAAACAGTAATCTGTAGCAGCTAATTAAAAGTGGGGAAGTGCAGTATAATACCCCTGGAAAAGTCTTTGGCTCTATATACACTTTTGGCTATTGTGTGTCATAAATCTACCATAGTAGATCTGGGAAAAAAAATGAAAAAAAAGCATAATCAAATCCGTTTGAATATGAATCGCTTAAAGGAATAAATTGGAAAATTTACCCTTATTTGTGTTGTCGTCGAGAGTTGAATAAGAAAATTGATACCACTCAAATATCTTGACTATTTCTTTACGTGCTCAGCACAGTGACCAGAAATTTTAGTTTTTTATACAAACTCAACAAACAAGACATAAAAGTTATTTTAGTTGTGATTTTGGGTGGAACTTTATAAGCACATACACTTACTGGCCACTCTGTTAGGTACACCTGTTCAACTGCTCATTAACACAAATATCTAATCAGCCAATCACATGATAGCAACTCAGCGCATTTAGGCATGATGTCATTGTCAAAACGACCTGCTAAGGTTTAAATCAAGCAGTTTAGTTCAAGAATGGTCCAAAAACAAGAAAATATCCAGTTCTCTGGGTAAAAAAAACCTTGTTCATGCCAGAGATGATAGGAGAATGGCCAGACTGCTTTGAACTGATAGGAAGGCAACAGTAACTCAAATAATCACTCATTACAACCAAGGTATGCGGAAGAGCATCTACAAACATGTCAGCAGCAGAAGACCACACCAGGTGCTGCCTCCTATCATCTTAGGACAGGAAACTGAAGCTACAATTCCTACTGGCTCACCAAAATTGAACAACAGAAGATTGGAAAAATGTTGCCTTGTCTAATGAGTCTTGAATTCTGCTGCAACATTTGGATGGTAGGGTCAGAAAACATGAAAGCATGGATCCATCCTGACTTGTATCAACGGTTCAGGCTGCTGCTGATGGTGTAATGGTGTGGGGGATATCTTCTTGGCACACTTTGGATCCCTTGGTACCAATTTGAGCGTCGTTGAAACACCACAGCCTATTGTGGTATTGTTGTTGACCATGTCCATCCCTTTATGTCCACAGTGTACCCATCTTCTGATGGCTGCCTCCAGCAGGATAAAGCGCTGTCACAAAACTCAGATCATCTCAAACTGGTTTCTTGAACATGACAGTGATTTCATTGCACTCAAACAGCCTCCACAGTCACCAGATCTCAATCCAGTGGAGCACCTTTGGGATGTGGTGGATTCCCATCATGGATGTGCAGCTGACAAATCTGCAGCAAGTGTGTCTTGCCATCATGTCAGTATGGACCAAAATCTTTGGGGAATGCTTCCAGCATCTTGTTGAATCTGTGCCACAAAGAATTAAGGCAGTTCTGAAGGCCAAGGGCGTCCAACTTGGTACTAGCAAGTTGTATCTAAAGTGGCTGGTCAGTATATTTGCATATGACACTGGTTTCCCTCTTGTAGTCAGCTTGTTGTCCCGTGTTCTACTGAGCAATTCCCAAATGCAGTCTCAGAACCATTGACTGTTGTCGTTAGCTTTTTATCTTTTTAATGCAGTGGGATTCCTAAACAGTGACCAGGGGACTGAGCAGGCCCAGGTATCCTGGCTACTCCAGAAGAACCGAAATATTGTCCGTTGTTCCCTGAGTCAGTAGACTAGCTGGTTGGTTCCCTTACTGGAGGAGCTTCACTGTCACCTGCTTTATAATAAACTGATATAAGAGTGGTACCAATCTTCTCATTTAACTTGTGGTGAAAAATCAAATAATAACTCTGACATGTCAGTCAGTTTTGTATTCAAAAGAGTCTCTCTGCACTATCATTATGCTCCTGCTCACTTTATCTATTGATAGCCTAATTGTAGTGTAGCATTAACCTGTAAATATTGTTAAGCTGTGCTTCTTCCTTGTGATTTATTCCTCATGTTTACATTCGGAGAGTCAGTTGAATGTGCCCCAAAATGTGTCTTGGCTGGTACTACCGAAAGTTGGAATTTGTGGATATGCTTTTGTAAATGTAATAAGCTGTTAGTTGTTTTATTTAAAAAAAAAAAAGAACAAAACAAAACAAATTTAAGCACCTTCATGTAGTCTTATGTCTAAGATGTACACGTGTATTTCTTAAACTTCCATGGTTAAACGGTTAGGGCCACATCAGATGTTATTTTATAATGGTACACTCTGTGTTTTTCTTCTTCTTGTATCAAACACATGTTTTGAATTTTGGTTTGCTGCTTTTGTACAGAGTCCTGTTTGAGACTGTCCTTTTTAAATGACAAGTGTAGAACTGTTGAATTTAATGTAATTGGATGTTATTCTGGCTGTGATTAAATCAGGTTTAGCCTTACTGAACAGTGAGCTCCAAAGTTGGAAGTGAGCTAGAAATTAGACACTTGGAGCACTTTGAGGAAGCAATGGCCAACACTGTCAGAGTCAAAGTCAAAGTAAACTTTATGATCATTCATGACCATGCAGTGAGGAATTGAATACAATTCCTCAGTTAATGTGCAAAAGAATCAAAAGACAATGTACTCGTCTATAAACATGCATTTAGCACTATGTAAACAATGACAGCAAGTCACCTAAGATTTAATCTGGTCATTTGTAGAGACTGATTGTTAAGAACTGTTGCTCTCTTGTGGCAACTCAGTAAACTGCACTTTCCCGCCCTTAAATGTACACTATTGTTCATAGTGTCTGTCTCACTATCATTGGAGAAGCCCCATAGTATTTAAAATCTTAAAAATTACTCACCAAGGTTTTTCCCACTTCCCCGTTTTAGGAAGCACTAGCCTAAGAGACAATATTGAGATACTGTGGTTATAGGTTGTGTATTTGCCTTACACATGAAGGGATTTGAATGTTTTTGTGTTATGGATAGTGACAGTAGCTGATGGTGAAGGGGGAGTAATAGTAGTTAGTACTACTGATTTATGCACTTTGAGTTTGTTTGCCACACAAGCCCACAATGGGGCCATGTTTCCAGATAGAAAGTGAAAATCGGTAGCGGAGATCTCTTACAAAGTAAAGTAAATTCCGGCATTAAATTCTTGTTTATTATTTGCTCAGAACTGATCAGACCTTGTGGTTAGTAAGTTGCATAGGTGTCGGCCCAGAGCCTGACCTCTCTTTTGTTTCCCAGAATAACTTTACTTGCAGTGGTGTGGCATGCAGCATGCTGAGGATAACTCAGCTGTGAGGAGTCTGTTATGTGTCACTCAGGAGCTAAGCTGGTGTTTCTGTGTTCTGGTCGCCCTCTTTTACACTGTCTCACTGTTTAACAAGTATCCGTGACGCTTCCTTGAGGGCACACTCAGTGCAGCCACTCTTCAGGCAGTTTCTGACTGGTTTGTTCACTTCCATTATGAAGAGAAATTACTTTTAGGTGTTTCCAGTTTGCTTCATTTGAAGAGGCTTTATATGTGGCTGTTATATTCCATGTCATGAGAAAACATAAGGGAAGGGTTCAGATGCCAAATCCAATAATGAGAAAGAGTTTAAGAGCACTTTATACTCCAGCCTAGTGGAGATACAGTAGCAGCTATTTGATCTTTTAAAATACTTCCTTGCCTAAATATGGGAAATTCTGAAAATGCAGTTTGTGACAAAAGTGTGTCCTTGGCAGACGTTCAGTCCCCTGAAATGATATTAAAAACAAAAGGGACATCAAAAGTGTACCAGCGTGGAATCGGACCAAGAAATCTGCTCAGAATAAAGGCTTCCAAACCAGTGTAGGATAGGAAATTAATCAAACAGCATCATGCCTTTCATATCGGAAATGAATCGCAGTGAGAAGATGATTTGAACATTGAACAAGGCCAAAATGTATTTGACATAAGCTAAAATGTAAATTTAAACAAACAACAAAATATATTCATTTTATACCACCTTGCACATTATATTACATAATATATGTATATAGTGCAGGACACAGTAGCCAGAGAATCTGGCTGTGAAAGCCTAAATCAACTCCGCAAAGCAGAGTTTGCAAGTTAATCCTTTGTCTTGTATTATTTAGTGAAGTAGTCTTCCTTAAATCCAGCTGCAGAGATAAAGTCAATCTGTGGCATCGTCAGAGCAACACTTCATCGAGCTGTGTAGTGGAAATGTATCAGAGAGGGATGTTTATCATCCCTGATATTACCTAAATCATGAAAAAAGAATAAAGCAAACAGTTTTTCTTTAATTATTTTTTAAATAAGTGTTTTACAGTGAAATGGCAGTAAAACTGAGATTGTTATAACTGAAAAGGGAAATTTTGCACAGTGCACAAGAGTCCTATATTCTAGGCAGGTAGACTCTATGTATTTTGATTAGCCAAATTCGAATTTACTAAGGCTAGCAGCCAAAGGCTTGTATTAGATTAGGCAAAGGTGGACCTGTCCTTGTCCTTAAATGAGGGTTTGTCAGTGATTAAGTGGGTGCCTAGACACCACAGTGACTGTGCATTCTGCATTGCACCCAAGGTTGCCACATAGTGAGCTGTGAGAATGGCACTTAAGAGCAGAGAGTGCTCATGGGATTACCAAGTTAGGTCTCACTAACTTACAAAGTAAGTTCTCTCTCCTTTTTTTTTTTTTTTTTTTTTTTATGCTAAAAA
>VUQI01003266.1:54884-69123 GCA_015106735.1 Paratilapia polleni | reverse complement strand
GTTCCTCCTCTTTTTTTTTTTTTTTTTTTTTTTTAAGCTGCTAATGATGAAGTGTGTATCCAAAAGAATTTTATTCTGTGGCCTTCACCTTCAAGAAAAGTGTTGGGAATATTACTCTTATTTTAGAAACTTAAATTCCTGGTGGATATTAGAGAGAAAGTATTGTATGTGACAATATAAAGAAAATGTGTTGCTGTCTGTTTTCGAGTAAAGAGTTGGGTTTTTTTTTTTTAATCTGTTAGATTTTGGGTAAACATATGGAGCCCCAAAACTGACAAAACTAATGACATCAATAAGTAATATTGTTAGTAACCTACAATAAAAACAATGATTAAGAAGTTTTCACTTGTTACAGCCTCTCAAATATAGATACACTAATGGGCCTTGGGCCACACCTTAGTCTTTAAATTCAGGTGTTTTCAGTCATATTGCCACAGGTGTATAAAATCAAGCACCTTGCCATGCAGTCTGCCTTTACAAACGTTTGTGAAAGAATGGGTCGTTCTAAAGAGCTCACTGAATTTGAGAGTGGTGTAACCACCGTGTAAGGATGCCAACGTTGCAACAAGGCAGTTTGTGAAATTTCTTCCCTCCTAGATATTCCACAATCAACTCTAAGTGGTATTATTGCAAAGCGGAAGTGTTTAGGAGCCACAGTAACTCACCTACGAAGTGGCAGACCAGGTAAAGTTACAGAGCGCGGTCGCCGAGTGCTGAGGCGCAAAGTGCGTAACAGCCACCAACACTCTGCTGACTCAGTAGCTGCAGAGCTCCAAACCTCGTCTTACATTAACATCAGCACAACTGTGTGACGAGAGTTTCATGACATGGGTTTCCATGCCCGAGTAGCTCCTTTAGGTGTGACGTGTAGGTGGCCCAATACTTTATTCTATGTAGTGTATGCCTGGTTGGGTTTCTAAATATTTTATGATATTAAACTAATTATCTCTTGGTTTTTCACTGTTGGGCAGACAAAATGACGTTAGAAAATGTGCACTGGAAATTTTGTAAAATTTTCTTACATTTTATAGACAAAGGAATAATCCATTGAGAAAATAATCAACAGACTAATCAACAATTATTAATATAAAGCTTTTTTTTTTAAACCCTTTTATTTATTTGGTTAAATAGCAAAAAGCTAACATAACAATTTAAATGCTAACACAAAAGTAAAGTCTTTCATTGCAGTCTATGGCAAAATTTAGGTTAACTGTTACTAGCTAACTTTGTTTTTTAATACTTGTCAGTGACAAGAATAAATGAGTAACACTCTGTGCACTGGCTGGTGGAGTTTCATGATTAAAATATGTAGCTTCAGCTACGTAGCTAGCCAACAATTCTTGTGGGCAGTGCATTACCAACAGTGTTTTCAGTTAAGATAGGTGCAAAGCACTCTAAATTACTCCACAAGTGTTACATAAATAAATAAATAAATAAATGCAGAAAACCGAGAGGAGCACATGATCTAGTGAATAGTAAATACTGAAATACATTTTTAAAATATGTTTGTTTTATCAACCCATTGAAAGTTAGGCTAGTTATATTTATGCAGAGTGTTTTTACATTCAGATTAAACTGAATTTTTTTTTTTAAATTTCTTTTTAAAACTTTTTGGCAGTTTCAGGGCTCCGTATCAACTACAAGTGGGAAACAAGAGTTATTTTCACATGTGAAAGTTTATTTTACTGTTTTGTTTTTTTTGTTTTTTGTTGTTGTTGTTTCTGTTTTTGTTTTTTGTTAATGCTTTACTGTGGCTTTTCCCCTGTTTTGAGTAAAGCTACATGTGATGGTAACCACAGGCATCAATGCCATAGTCGATTCAAAGCTGTATTATCCACATCACATTGCATTTCCCTTACTCATACTGCAGCTGTGTTAAAGAAATCATAATGTGTACTGTTATTTGCTGACTCTACTTTATAATGTTAACGCTACGACTTAGTTAACTCTGGTGTACAAAGCCCATGTGTAGGCAGTAGTCGTCACATTCAGCTATGATAAAATACTAAAACAGTACAAGGACAGTAGTGTCTAGAGGTGCTAATAACATTAGACTGTATTTTCTGTCTTTCATTGTATTATTGACTAGTGTTTACTGTCTGTAACACAACAGAGCGTAATGAAATCATTTCAGTATTAAACAGTATAGATATATTATTGCAAATTCAGATGTGTGTTTTTTTTGTTTTGTTTTGTTTTATTTCTACTTAGAAGAAATTTAGTCATATTTCTGTGTCTCTTTCCAGTAGTGCTTTCTAAAGGTAAGTATGTTATAACTTTGCTGCCATCTGTTGGGAAATGCTTATATTTTCCAGTCTATTCAGTATTACACTGTATTTAGCCAGTGTTAAATATTTGTATTTATTCCATACAGTGCAACAATTCTCAGTAGGCTGCTGCCTGTTTAGTTTTACAGTCTCAATCGGATTAAAATTGCAGAAACACATATATAAAATTGTTATCAATCTCAAAAAACCCCCCAAAAAGTTCTCCATTATATTAATTAGTCATAATTAGATCAGCTACAACGTTGTGTAAAATAAAAATGAAGAGAACAATGAACACAGTAAGCCGAATAAATTGATGTCTGTGGCCCTGAACCTGTCTTTGGACTCCCATACAACAAATGTGAACTAATCAGATTTCTGTTGACAAATGGGGACCAGAGGGGGGTTTTACATCTTGGTGAGACGCAGGGTGTTCAGTCGCACCCCCAGAATTGTGGCCCCTGAGGCGTACTTGATCTCTTTTAGGATCCCGCTCCACTTCCTCTCTGTCTCATTATACCTGAGGAGGTTAAAAGAGGTTTGTCATGAAAGGTAAAAGTTGGACATTCGCTCACTGAGTGACATTTTAAATATTAACACTACGGCACAAACACTAAATCTGATTCTGTTTCCAGTCTTACAAAGACAGGTGATTTTTTTTTTTTTTGTATTTAGCTTTAATTTTAAGCAGGAAAAAGTAGAAATGTTTTAATAAAATCCTCTCATAAATTTCACACTTTTAACACTTTTTTAAACACAAAACACTGTATGAATGAAATAACTTTATGATCCACCTCCAGATGTCATTCATCTCTTTAGGAACATCCTCGTCGCTGTCCTCTAAAGGCATCATGGCAAAACCTCCTATAGCGTAGAGTGAACCAGCCAAAGACACGAGATTCAGAGAGCTACGTTCCTGAGGAAACGGCACAAAGTCTGACCACCTGCAACATGTTAACACACATACATACAGATGCTCAGTGAGGTAAACCGCAATACATTTAAGAGTAGGCTCAAGTAGTTTAGTTGGAATATTTTTAGGGGCACCTATGGCTGATTCAAACCCATTGTTTAGCTTTTAAGCAAGGTTTTCGTAAGAGCTTTCAAGTTTACTGCAACACAAACATTAAAAGTTAACTTGGGCTCCTACCACTTAACCAGCTTCCCTACTTTTTAGCAGGATGTTTTAATTTTACACAGAGATACAGGCTATATGTCCCCCATAAAATCTTTTTAAATTACTTAATGTGAAGGAGAACAACTAAAACTGCAATTGAAGTCAATGGTTTAAAAAAAAAAAAAAAAAACAGCAAATAGAATAGTATGTGTGGTTTCCCCTTCCCTCAATCTGCACAAAACAAATATAACACAAAAAAAGATGATAATTTACATTAATATGTCTTTGAATATGCTTTGAATAATTTTCTCACTGATTCTGAGGAACTCACTTGTTGGTAGCGATGTCATACACCTCCGCAGAGTCTGTCAGGCCATTGTCAGTGACGCCTCCTGCCACATATATTTTGTCTTTATGAAGGGTGGCTCCAAATAAGGAGCGTGCAGTCTTCATGGGCGCAAGCTCCTTCCATTCAAATCGCTTGGCATCATAGGCACACATCTTCCTTAGACAGCTCCTTTTCACAAAAGAGACAGACAGCACACAGTAGTAATGAAAATCGCTCCTGTTAAACAGATAAAGCCTTCAAGGCACTTAGAATATATGGATATTATCATTTTGCTTGCAGTATATACTGACTTGTTGTCTCCCTTTCCTCCAATCACGTACACAATATCATTGTGGGATAACGCTGCATGTCCATAGACTGGGTATGGAATCGGCTCCGACTCACCCCATTTAAAGGTGCTGTGAATAATAAACCACAGGAAAAAGTTGATCAGGATAACCTATTTTTTTCAAAACATTTCACACATGAACTTAAGGTTGTACTCACTGTCTGTCATATACCAAAACTGAATCCAGTGTTTGCTCCTGCTCCTTCAGCTCCTTCCCTCCCATCACAAAGATGGAGTTCTCAGCTTCGGCCATTCCAAACAAAAAACAGGGAGATGGAAGGGGAGGCATGCCAAGCCAGTCGGCACTGACCGGATCGTACTGTGGTCACAGGAGTCAAGCATTTGTAAATAGTTTATGTTCACCTCACCTGGAGTACACCTGAAGTAAACTGTATGTATTTTCTATTATTACAAATTTTTCATCTTCTCTGCCTTCTCTATAAACTTTGTCTAGAACTTCCCCTACCTGCAGGAAGTATGAGCACAGTGGATCCTCCTTGTTCTGTTCATCAAAGAATAATCCTCCAGCCACAAAGATCTGGTTCTCCTTGGTAACCAGGCTGGCGTGGTTCTTGGGAATCTGTGTGGAGAGGGATGCCAGAAAGCAGTCATTCCCTGATGGGTCATAGGCCACAGCACCTGCATCATTAATCATCAGTATCAAGTCTCTGACAAACATCCCAAATCGCAGGTTATCATTCAGGATGCCTGGGAGAAGACCCTCTTCCTCATCTTTATCTTCACTCGCTCCATCATTCTGTGCTCCACCATCCTCTTCCTTCTTGCTTTTGGTTTTTTTAACTTCTGGCATTTTCCCAGCATGGGCTTCCCTAACCAGCTGGAGTTTCTGCTGCAACTCAGGATTGAATGAGATCAGTTTGTGTTTCTCCACTTTTTCGTTCAGATAATCCTCACTGACAAGGCGCAAACGAACACAGTCCAGCAAACCTGGCAGCTCATTCTCTCTGCTCTCTTTGTCCCAGGACACCCAGTTCATCAAAGCCTCAAACACGGCCTCTTCTGTCTCTACGTTTAGATTGTCATTTGATAAAATAGCTGCCAGCTCACTGGGGTGCAGCTGGAGGAAGTCCTCATCTCTGGAGATGAGCTGAAAGCGCTCGCAGGCATAGTTTCGAGCAGAGATGGCCAACCTGGGACAGTCCAGCATCAAGCCAAGCCTGAAGATAGCCAGGCAGTTGCTGAGGCTCAGGCGCTTTTGTAAGAAAGACACACATACAGTGAAAATTGAGGGGATCTGATACATATTAGCCACAGCAAAGATATCCTGGACATTTTGCTCTGTCACATTGATTTTGGAGGTGTACAGGTACTTTAGGATCAGTCCCATGACACCAGGCTCCACATCCTCCAGGACAACTTCTCTCTTTTTGCTCTCCTCCAGGTCAGAAAGAAAGATGGAGCGGAAATACGAGCTGCAGGCACACAGAACCAGCCGGTGGCAGGGGAACTCCTTGTCTTTGATCTTCAGCACGCAGTCAACCAGCTTGTCACTCTCCAGCAGGTCATACAGACCATCCTGGAGTAGAGTCTGCTGGTACAGTCTGGGTTCATCCATTGGGTTTATAGGCAGAGCCATCGTTCCTGCCGGAAGGAGTATGAAGAGCCTTTCAAGGGCTGCAAAAATCAAACAAAAATGGATCTCCTCTATAGCCAAGCTGTTCTAGTTTCTAGCTTGGAAAGAGGATTTAAAAGAACAGTCAGGCACACCAGAGACAGCCCACTTCCTCAGCTGTCCTGACCCTTCAACTGAACTCCAACTGGAGGGTTATTTATAGACGGGTGCTCGGTGTAAAGCAATGGGCTTTATTCTGGAACATGAAATGTAATATCCATGCTTCCCCCTTGTCCCATTTCTAACTCCACACCTACCCACTCCCTAGGAAAATCCACCCACTCACAGACAGCTGACACATTGCTTAATGGGAACCCTGTCCAGCATGAGTCATGGGGGACCCTAGAGCAGATAGTTTAGGAGGCCTCTGTGAGAGAGTCATCTTAGCATTTTGTTCTATTACATGCATGTGATAATGACTCTGTGGAACATACATCCTCTGAAATGACTAATATAGTTATTTATTTATTTATTTATTTATTAATTTACTATGAATGTTGAACATTGTTAATTTCAATGGGGCAATTATAGAGAAGGATTTGCCTGGTATTACAATAAATTTTCCATCTGTTTCGATGCCAAGAAACTGGTTCATTAAAACTTGTAAAAAGTTTTTCCGTGTGAGGAAGTATCAAACTGTTCTCATTCCAGATCTGAACCAAAGGGACTCTCTAGCATCACTTTACAGACAATTTTAAGAGCATATACTAGTGTACTGTATATACTAGTAGCAGGCTTTGGATAATCTTTAGAGTATTGTTTATGGCAGTTAATATCTTATGACCTTTTAATAAGGCTAATTATTACTTTTTGTCATGGTTGGATTTACAGTGCTTAATAAATGTATTAGACCACCTGTCATAAAAACGAGAAAGACCATCCAGCATCACAAAGTGCTTTGAAAGGAGTGAGGAATTTCAAACTGAATTCACATTTTTATACCCAAATTTGAGCCGGCACACTGGACTTCTCTGAGAAGTCAGAAATTAATCAAGCGTAACATTCAACCACTAAAACAAATTCTTTCTGTTCAGGAATGCAAGTAAATAGCTTTAATTTGGCATCTTAAAAAATAATAATGTGCTTTACTTTGTTTTTTTCTGCTTTTTCGTAAAATAGCAGATTTGAAAATTCAAAGAGCTTGCACATACAGGTGGATTAACCATGACAGTTTACAGTTTAGTTGAGAGGGGCCAAAAAGGCAAATGTAGGCGCCAAAGAAAACAACATAAGTTGGTTTTCACAGAAAAGGTCATTGTTACATTTTTCATTAAACTGATGTTTTAATGCAATTTAAATGCAATGTTACATTTTTATATTATTACATTAAAATTATCTTAAAATTAATTACATTTGTTTCATCAGAAATGTCTCTTTTTCACTTTGCAGTTTGACTGGCCCATTTTTGCTGCTCATCTGGCCCATTTTACCCAAACACCACTCATTTCAAAAAAATGTGGGACGGCTGATATCTCAAAAGCTGTAGGGCCTAAACAATTATATTTAATTGCATCAATTCAACACAAAAATATTGAAAATGTTCTTGTTAATCATGAGAACACAGTTAAATGTCCCATGTGATTAACCAAAAAGTAGCCCAATTTACCTGATATTACCCCTAACAAAAAAGGGGAATCTCCACTCTTTCGTGTCATTAAATGCATTTTGTCACCTGGTTCCAGTCATAGCAGTGATTCACCAGAGGTGTCTGTAGCACTCCCTCCCAACAGTGTTAAAAGTGTTTTCCATGTAGAAGCATCAAACAGGATTTCAGCGACAAAGTGCTGATGTAAAGCAACAGAAATAGCTCACAGCCCTATGATGAGACTCCGCGCTGACTCATGTAGTGTGAAAAGCCCAAACAGTTCCATCAGAAAGGTCAAAAACTTACCATAAAGACACAAAGTATAAATGCTTGAACAAATCTTTGCAGTTTATTTTTGCACTATAGCAATCACAGTCCCTACAGTGTAGTTTTATTGTTAGTCCTGGTCAGTATACAGATGTACTTTACATTATGTTACATTAAATATTCGTGAATTCTTTTCATTAAGTTATAAATTCTCCTTTAGGTAAAAATACTGTTCAATTTATTTACAGTAAAATGTGGTTTTCTACAGCCATTTAAAATTTGTGTTATGAAATTTAGACACATGATACTGTTATCATTTGGACAGATCTCACATTTCTTTCATAAGTTGAACCATTTGTTAAACATCACGTCTACTCTGCTTTTTCTTTGCTGGGATCTACGACTGGCTGAGCGGCAGCGGGTGCAGTTGCAGAGGTGGTAGGACTGGTGGCAGCATTTGGAGGAGGTGCAGGTGGGAGTGGATCGGGATCGTCTATAAGGCCCTGTCTTCTCTCTTGCTCCTTGATCACTTGAATCAGACAGTAGGTCACAAACATGACGATGATGGTGGTTATGGGGAAACCTGGGAAGGTAGTTTGTTGTTAATTAGAGCTGGGAAGAAATTAAGCTACCTTCAAAATAAAAAATCAAAATCACCTTTGAGAAGGAGTCGTTTGGCAACCAGCTTTGCAAAGTCCAAACTGTTCAAGGCCAGGACATTGTACAACACAATGCTCCAGAAGTTGAAAGTGTTGAAGATGGCTCTGATGCGACGAGACATTGCCTCTGACATTGCCATCTGCAAATAAACCATTATTTATATACAACATGCACATTAAATCTATAAATCCCTCATTAAAACAACTCAAACAACCTCCTCTAACAAACCTCAAAAGAGGCAAATGGCTCCATGGAGAAGAATTTGGCTGTCCACAGCTCAAAGTTGAGACCAAAACAGTTAAAGAAAGCCCAGAACAGGACCACCTGACAAGGTCCCAACCAGAGGATGGTGATGCCGAAGGTGCACAGTGTAGCCACAAGCTCCTCCACCGCGTTCTCATGCTTTCCACCCAGATAATCATACACATACCTGTGGATGAGGACTTCATCAGAACCTTTGCTTTTCACATGATTAACATGAATTTAATGTGTTGGCCTTTCTGAGGCACTCACTTGCACAGCCAATCGTTGATCCCTCTGTCAAAATGGCTACAAAACAAATATCAGATTTAGTATTACAGAATTATACCTTATGTACCCCTATAATTAATCATATGTGATCAAGCTGTATAAAATTCACTCACGTTTCAGCAAACACGTAGAGCATAGTGATGCATTTTGGTGGTTTAGGAGGGTCAAGGTGATCCAGTCTGGACACTGTGTTGATGACTCCAAACAAGACAGCTGCTTTTACCCAGTCATACACCAGGTTAAAGTAAGCCAGACCCACTGGAAATAATGCAGTGACATCAGGTCTGCTGTCAGTTTCCTTTAGTCTCTAATAATTTAAATTAAAACTGCAGTAAAAAAAAATCTGAGGATTTCAACAGGAAAAAAAATACAGAGAACCAGAGGCTAACTAACATCTAAAAAACATACACATTTGATGAAGGGTAGAAAATCTTTGTGTGAGAAGTGTCAAAGCTTTAAAACATCTGTTAATGCTCAAACTTCATTTGTGGCTTTTCACATGCCACATGCAATCACCTAGAGCCCAGTCAGACAGGTGCTTGAGCAGCTTCATGTCAGTGGGGATGGTGAGGATGTACATGAAGTGGAAGAGGATGTCCACTACAGTGATGACGCTAAGGTGGATCACACCCTGCAGGCTGATATTCCACATCTCCCACTCTTTTCTGGTCAGGTCAGACCTGTTGACCTGCAGAGGGTTGCAAACACATGTCACAACTACAGAGAAAGACGGAAACTTTCAACCTCAACAGAACATGAGCACTATTATGAAGGTATGCTCTATAAGTCAGGCTAACTTTGTTGTTGATGGAGACATAAATGTGTGTAATCTGTATGAACTGCTTTGCACTGCATTGTGTGTTCTAAATATCTTCATGAATAGTAATGAGAGGTAAACAAAACCAGCAATTTTAGATCAAATAGGACTGTAAACTGAACTGGAATTTGTTATAAGAACCTAGTTCAACTTACTTGAACATAAAATTTATCAAAGGTCATGATGGGCCCGAAATAAAAGAAAGGGAGGTAGAAGTTGTACTTGAGCAGCTCCAGGATGTTGTAGTTCCCGTCTTTCCTTTCACAGTTCTCCAGAGCAAAGCTCATACAGCGCATGATCGTAAACCCACATCCTCCATAGAAGAAAACAGGACGCAGCTCAAAGTCCCCTTCCACAAATGCTGCCTATGTAGAGAAGACATGGGAGAACCATGAGAAATGTGCAGATAATACGTTGAGGAGCATGAGTGGCAGCAGTTTACCTGCCAGGACACGAAGGGTTCACACTTGAATGTAGCCAGTGTACAAAGACCAGTGACAAAGCAAAGCCAGCGGATTTTCACTAAGGAGATGCTGTAGAGCAGGATGCAGTGAGAGAGGATGAGGGTGACGTAGGTCCAGCCCATGCTGGTCCACACAGCAAGCAGGCCATACACCATGTATACCAAGGACCTGTACTGTGGGTTAGAAAAATGGTGTCAGCACAGGATAAAAAAAACAAGGAACAAGGAAATCATTAAAAGCTATGCATAAGTTTATTTTCTCTTCATTAATGAAGCTAGTGTCTATCTACCTGGTCCCATTCTACCTCTGCTGTTTACCTAATGATATAAAGCCAATGTGCGCTATAGTAAAAATAAACTGTGGCAAAGAAGATTTCAAAGGTTGCTAAATAATGATGAGAAATAAACTGGGTTTCATAGCAGCTCAGTGTTTCGCTCACATTATTAACCCTGGCAGTAAATATTGGATCTGTCCTACATTCTATAGTACATTACTCCTCCTACAGCGGCTCAATGAAAACAATCCATCAATCTGTCAGCAGAAGCACCTGTGGAGCCAGCATGGAGCAGATCTTGGCAAACAGCACGTGACCAGAGAGAGCGAACAGGATGTGCTCTCTGAAGGTGGAAAACCACATCATCCACTCAAAGTCTGCCGTTTCCTGTAGACCAGCGAGCACAACAATAAATGTTAGAAACATTTTTGCATTTAATGACAAATGACAAATGAACTGTAAGCACTTTCTTACCATTTTCCTCCCAAAGTAGTACCATCCTGGCTTCATGTTGGTTTTGAAGGTCTTTCTGTTTGCATTGGCTGACAAAAGGACCGAGGGAAAGAAGATGAGGACAGTTTATAGTTTGCAACAAAGGGTTTCTGCTCTGTTTTCTTGTCCTTGACAACAAATGCAAAACTTTTGCTACAGTGACACTGAAATAAATGTAGGCCAAACACAGGGCCTATTTTCTTCTTGTGCTCTGTGGTATTAATACTGACACCTGTTGTCCTCAGCGTGGTCTGCATATCTCCGACTCCTCGCCCTCACACTGTGACACTGCCCCATATGTATACCGCACATTGTGTTGTCTGTACGTGACTGCACTACAGTCCCACATGAACCTTACATTCAGGGGAATCTTATAAATGCTGATGTGGAACAAGAAGGAAGGTAATTTATTCAAGCTTGGTTTGAGTCTTTTTTTTTTTTTTCATAATTTAATCTGTGAGATTAGAATTGATAGCCCAGGAGAAAATCACTGAGTTATTAGCTGGTACTTTATAGTCATTTAGATATTGTTAATGGCTCTAAAAGTCCAGCAAATGTCAAACTCTAAGGATAAAACACACAGCCTTTAACTAGAATGGTCTTCTGAGTAGTTTTCAATGCAAATGATCACATATGCGTGATATTCAAATACTCTTTTTTTTTTGTGTGTGTGTGTGTGTGTGTGTGTGTGTGCATATGCAGGTGTGTGTTTACTCATACTCACAGCTGGACACCTCAAAGATCCAGCTGGTGGCCCAGAACATGGCCAGACACAAAACAGTGTTGTAGAAATAAATCTCATACTTGGGAAGAGCAGCTTTAATCCCCATGGTGATGCAGACAGGAGAGAGAGGAGCTCCGGAGTCTCCTGAACACAAACCACAGAGGAATCAGAGTAATCTGCACTTTATCTGTAGGTCACACATAAAACGGGTTTTGCTTCTAAACTGACACCAAATGGCATTATAGGGTTTTCTTATCCTGCCTATAAATAAGACACATTTCTTGATTGTTCACCCTCATTATGTGCTTTATTCTGGGTTACTTATTCTGATCCTCTGGATCCCCCTCACTGTTGTACAGCAGAAAGGAGGACACATTATCAACCCATGTGCAGTCCTGAACGAGCAGCTGTAATCCTAAAAATAAAAATGAAAGTGTCACAGTGCCACTCCAGTGTTTGTAATCCATTATCTATTCTATTATTTCATATAACACACCTAAAATAGACTTCTGAATCCATCAGTCATTCTTTATTTAGGAAAGTGTCACGTGTGAACGTCTGCACTTTCTGATTTTCTGTGACACATTATCAGAGATGGAAAGTAACAAGCCATTTGCTTCCTGTCATATTGTAAGTAGCATGTTTTAGTCGATGAATTTTCCTTTTTGCGACTATCTGAGAGGGACATTCCACATTTTTATTGTACTTATCTTTTTATATTCATCTGATGGATGCAATAGCTGCTGATTTTGCAGATTATTAAACCAATGGTGGAGAAAGTTTTCACATCCTTTATTCAGGGGAAAGTAGAGCAGCAATACTCAAAAATACACCTGAGAGTAAAAGACCTTCACTAATTCAGCAGAATGGCTTCCATCATTATACCACTGGATCAGAATTACTGACATTAGCATTAAAGTGGTACTTGAATGTTTATTGTTATCTGCTTTATTTACTGTTGGGTAGTTCAGGGATTCTTAAACATTTTGGGGCCAGTGACCACTTACAGGATGAAAAATTTGGACTTGGTGTCAACTGATGATATGGACTGACTCACATATTTCTCTATGCTCGCAAGCTAGCAGCTGACTAATAAGCCAAGTGACATGGCAGCAGGAGCAGTTCATTGCACCCTGAGAGAAATGAATATCTTCATGATAGAATGACATGACTGGTCAAACCATATCAGAGTTTCTAATGGCCCATGGATAACATGGGAGGAAGTAATTCACACAGTATGCTTGTTTTATTGGCATAAATTGTCCAGACCTTTCAAAGTCGCCATCTTGTGAGGAGTGGATCTGACTGTGAAATCAAAGGACACTGCACCACCATGGGGTAGGGACTTGTCAGTCACACAGGAGGCCTGCCCTAAAACATACTGTATCATCCTTTTTGACTCTAACAGGGACCAGAACTTGCTTCAGTAAGACTTGAAACTAGCAACTGAGACAACAAACCTATCAGGAAAGTGTTTACTGAGGTCAAAGGGGCATTTTCGCCCCCTACTGACCAGTAGAAAGAATGCAAGTTTAATGGGCTTCTGTATTAGCTTCAGCTTTTTTGAAAGCTACATCCATCTTTTATATACAGTCTGTGCTATATACACTTTGATGTACCACAATTTCCTGATTTACCCCTGTGGGTCCCCAGACCTCACTTTGAGAACCACTGTTTAATCTAAGACATGTCACAGGTTATAACCTATATAACACTGTATATATAAAAGCAACTAAAATAAATATAGAGGAGTAAAAACATTTTCCTTCCTTTCCCAAAATAGTATAGTAATGTAGGCAAAGTACAAGTGGACAACCAAAAAATAGTACTTCTACAGTACTTAAGTATATTTATAATATCATTGTACACACACATCAGCAATTTAATAGTTAAAGTGCTTTTACACCAAGGCACGGCTTTTAGTGATGGAAAAAATGTAAAAATGCATGTGAAAGTTTTACTTTAGTAAAAAGCTCTTCAAGTTAAATGTAGTGTATTTGTAGGATTAGTTGGATAGTTTAATCTAAGACAGTTAATCATATTTTACAAGATCTGATTTGATTTGATTTGCAAATGAATGTGTCTGCATAATAACCATTGCAAACTTAAAGAATTTGTTCACTTTTGCTGCATCTTCATATTATGCCAAAGACTGATACTTTCCACCATTTACCTGTTGCTTTGTGGATTCTGATGTATCTTCTTAGGTACCACAAGAACTTATTTTCTCCTTCCTATTTAAGATATTCTGTTCCCAGTTGCCTGCTGAATAATGCGTGATTGTAAGCCTTAATTGTTTAGGAATGTTATCATTTATCAATGAAAGACCAGCGGAGGGCAGATGGGCCGATTAGAATTTGGAGGCAACAACAAAGTGCAGCTGCCTGCTATTTTTAACCAAACAGCTTCTCTCCAATGAATTGTAGATCAAGCATGCTGGACACAGTCAAACAGTTACGTGTTGATGTAATAGAGAAATCAAACTCAGACAAGAGTTTTGCATGTGTCCATGCTAAATGAAATAATGGTGAACTACATTAAAACCCCTCCCTGTTTTCTCTTCACAATGTCTGAGTGAGATGCCTGCTGTTGAAATGCCACACGGTCATGCACTTCAGTTTGTCCTCCACACCACCTGTTGTGATACTGACCTTGATTGCAGAAAACCCAAAGAAGTTGTTAAAAAAAACCCCTCAGATTGTTTCAAAGGCACATTAAAATGTCACATAAA
>VUQI01003266.1:43962-54864 GCA_015106735.1 Paratilapia polleni | reverse complement strand
AAAAATAAAACAAACACAAAAAAAAAAAAAAAAAAAAAAAAAAAAAAAAAAAACCAAAAAATTATAAAAAAAAAAAAAAAAAAATAAAAAAAAAAAAAAAAAAAAAAAAAACATGGAAGAAAAGGTAAACTTTTGCATCTGCTGTGCTTCCACTGAGCGCAGGTCGGGCTGCAGGTCCCTCTGACTCCCTGAGAGGGAGCTGCCGCTGGTTAAAGGTGACATGGTGTATTTATACTTTGTCCACTGACACAGAGGGGGCAGAACAGGAGGACTGCTAAATCAGTATAATAGAGCATGAGCCACACAGCATTGGATGTCTGTTCAGGTCTCTTATCTTGGCATCTCATAATTCATCCCTCTTTGCTAATATGCAGCAAAGAGTTAACCAAACACACGTAAACTCATTTATTGAAACCATTTGTTAATTTAATATTGAAGAAGTTAAATATTTTAATGGAATGAAACTCTTATTCTGTGTAGTTACACTTATTCCTGTCTGCATTGCATTACACCATTTAACATTAATGTACTTTGAAGATTTGTGTGATTATTTTTTACAATTTTAAACGAAAAGACCCAGATCTTTTTCTCTCTACATGCAATTTTCCATACTATATGTTGCCAGATCTGTTTTGGGAAGGTCTAAGCCTGTTGCAATTTACAGCTGCCTGTAGCTGAAGCTCCATGTCTCAGATTCTACAACTAACTGAGAGCCGTAAAACAATATGCAGTGCCGACTTGTGACAGTATCACAAAATACAATATAATGAAGTGCAGTTTTGTCATTTAAGCCACAAAAACAAAGCACAACTGTAATTATATGACATGCATTTTGTTTATTTAGCAAGGTCGACCAAAGGTTACAGTATAAAAAATATAGGCTATTAAACTATTCTCTGCTTTCATAGTATCAGCGCTACATGTCAATTGGGAAGTCGCTTAGATGACACTGTTGGAGGAAGGAGGCCTGTGGGGATGGTGTTGCGTGTGTTCTTCCACTCCATGTGGCACATTTGAATCTGCAGAGGCTGCTGTATACTCCATCTCTGTAATATATGCCTGAGCAGATACAATAGCAGAAGTTAATACATCTTAAACGCAATCAAACTGTAAGGCAGTGAAGGAAAATCACATTTATCTATATATAAAACTAATATACAATTAACAATTAATTGTGTTTTAAAAAAAATTAACAGTGTTTTAACAAAAATTTTAAATAATATTGTATTTAACCTTTTTCTTTTTTTATTTGGTGGTCATGGTTACTCCTTCTTGCTGCTCTCCTGTCCTTCAAACAAGGGGTACTTGGTCTCGACATCAGCCCACTTCAAGGTGCCGTTAGCCAGATCTCGTACAATCTCTGGCAACTCCGTGATCTGTGATATATTTTTGTAAATTAGTACCAAAAAAAAAAAAACAAACAAAAAAAACAAACAAACGGATATGACACTCAATAATAATAATAATAATAATAATTAGCTGTTCTACCTCAGCCCTAATTTGCCTCATTGAGTCGCGGTCTCTCAGAGTGGCTGTGTGAGGCGTCTTCTTCACTGTGTCAAAGTCAATTGTGATTCCAAACGCCACTCCGATCTCATCTGACTTCACGTAGCGCCTGCCGATGGATCCTGCAGAGTCATCCACCTTGTAAGACACACCGTTTCTGGTCATTGCCTCAGCTGAAAACAGAAAGATGATGACAAAGTGAGGAAGGAATCAAATTTGAAGTTTATTTTCATATAGAAAACAGTTTAAATAGTTTTACATTTTGGGAAATTAGCTTAAATATGAAGCTACAAAAAGCTATTAGCATGAAGACTATAAACAGAGAGAAACTATTGCTAAATACATACCTACCCACCTGTAAAGCTTGCTAAGTAATACTAGCATGTATACTCGGCATGTATGCTCAGAATCACAAGACTTGTAGTTGGTTTTTAGTGTGTTTCACTCCACACTTACAACCTTGGCAAAACCATACAGTAATTTGAAAAAGAAAATTTTCACAGGACTCAATGCAATCCTCAATATTCCCAGGAGTGGACGTCCCAACAAATTCACCCCAAGGTCAGATGGAGCAATGCTCAGAGAAACTGCAACAAACCCAAGAGCTACATCTCAGACTCTACAGGCCTCAGTTAGCATGTTAAATGTTAAAGTTCATGACAGTACAATTAGAAAAAGACTGAACAATTATGGCTTAAATGGAAGAGTTACCAGGAGAAAGTCTCTACACTCTAAAAAGAACATGGCAGCACGGCTTAGGTTTGCAAAGTTGCATCTGAACAAACCACAAGACTTCTGGAACAATGTCCTTTGGACAGATGAGACCAAAGTGAAGATGTTTGACCAGAATGCACAGCACCACGATTGGTGAAAACCAAACACAGCATATCAACACAAACACCCCATACCAACTATCAAGCACAGTGGTGGAGGGGTGACTGTTTCACATAACCGTATCTCTGTTACTAGCGATTACCTAGGGGAAATAAGTCCATCCAGCTACTGAATTTGGCTAGACTGGATGTAATGTCACACTTTAGCTAAGCCAGGCTAAACTAACCTTCTCCTGGCTCTAGTGGAATCAGTCTTCTTTTCAATAGTATTTCCCAAAAAGTCAAACTATTCCTAACAACTAATATTCTACAGAAATTTAAACATTATACTTACCTAACAGTTGGATAAATTGCACAAACTCCTGTTTCTGGCTCAAAGGCAGGATGGAACATTTATATGGAGCTACAGTGGCAGGGAAGCTGAAATACTAGAGACAAAATAAATCACCTTAAATTAAAGCAAAACAAGCATGTGATTGCCACTCAGATCTCGTTCCTATTGTGGAGTATTCTTACCGTCCTCTGTTCATCCCCCTGCCGGATGTGGAATGAGTGCTCGAAGATAGAGTACATGATTCTGCCGATGCCAAAGGAGGGTTCGATTACATTGGGAACAATCTCCTCCACTGTGGCAGAGAAAATAGAGACGGTTGGGTTTTTTTTTTCCCCCCTCCCAGAACTGTTGGGCATTACAAAGCAGGCTTCCTGTCACCTCTTACCATGCAGGGTTTTCTGGAACCTCTTCACGCTGACCATGTCTTTGGTGAGTTTGAAGGTTTTTCCCTCTGTCTCAAAACTGAACTCCCTACAGACAGAAACACAAAAAAAATTATACACAAACTCTTTCATAAAGGAACTTTGTGGTTGTGAACAGCATGCATTAATTACCCAGTTTCAGTGAGAAGCTTCTCCTGATCGCTGATGTAGCATTCATCACAGACAGCCAGGTACTCCAGAGCCAGCTTGGCATCTTTTTTGTAGGCCGTACCGATGGCTCCTTTGTTGGGCTCAAACTGGACAACATTTACTATTTTGTGTGAAGAAATTAAGGTGTAAAACAGGGACAAATTTTCAGAGTACTGGCATAATAGTGAGAGTATAGGCATTAGAGGAAAACATAAAAGCTTAGGTGCTGTGTGTATTTTTTTAAAACAACTTTATCTTTCTTGTAATTTTGTTATTTTGTATTTGAAACATTTTCCATTCCACTGCACGCTTTATGGTCTATTGTACTCTAAATCGGACCATAATTTACTAAATAAGCACCATTCTGTATTAAACAGGACTTTAAACTAGCTACTGAGACCATACATTCATCAGGAACGTGTTTACTGAGGTCAGAAATCAAAAGTGTAGGGGTCATTTTCTCATACCGTTTGACTTATTTTTGTAACCACAGGTGTCGCCCCCTGCTGGCCAGTAGAAAGAATGCAGGCTGAAAATAGTGGCTTCATTTTTCAGACCCAGAAGCACCATATACACAACCTGAGTGATTTTAGCATGAGATGTAACATTTTGAAATATCTTTTTTGTACAGTGTAAGCCTGCTAATTACCCAAAGGCAAAAACCTATATTGTAAAGAAGAATACATAAGGTTGTGTCTAATGTTACCTTTTTTTATGTTTGATGAATACTCTTTTCTAAATGCTCGACACGACACTAACTGTAACATATTGTAATTATAGTCAGTTTGTTGGACCGGGACAACAGAAGGATATAGGCTCTTTTAGTGTCTTTTCTGCCACTAGAGGGACTTTGGTGGCTCTGGAGTGACACGAAAGATCATAACAGGAGCGATCAGCACAGCCCACAATTTCAATCCAGCCCTGAGGCAGAAAAACGACAGTGGTAAAGGATTAAAACAGGATGATGTCTTTCTGTTGTTTTCAGTGGTTTTTCGAGCCTGGAAGTGGTAGTAACAGAAAGAAGATTTACATAGGAGGTTTTGGACTCGGCATCCCAGCAGTCACATGCGTAATGAGCCATCTCGTTTTCCATGTGCTGACGGAAGCGCACTTTGTCTTTGGACAGTCCCACTTTGATCAGATACAGGTAGATTCTTCCAATGAAGTAGCCCAACACAGAGTTGTTGATGATTCCCTGCAGCAGACATACAGTGAATGTAAAGATGATACAAGTGCATCAAATAATGAATGAACTAACAAATCTGCTTCAATGCATTCTTTCATTTATGGTCTACAACTTTCAGCAGAAATGTTAACATTTGTGGGTAACTGTTAATAACCATCCCAATTAAGGTATGGTGTTGGTACTCTATGATACTGTAAGTCAGGAACAATGATACCTACCTGCTCCACAGCATCTCCCAGCCTCATCATTTGTGCAGACTGTCCGCTGGTCTGAGCCTTGGAGGAGAACAGCATGATCTCAAGATCAGCCACCTTGGAGAATTTAGGATGGACCTTCTCGTTTGGGTCCACAAAGTGCTCGATCTCAGCCATGGTGAACTCCCTGTAAGCAGGAAAAGTTATGTTTCACTCAATATCCATTTGGAATGCAGAGATCATTTATTTTACACATTTATAGCGTTTCTAATTACCTAACACGAATGAGTCCAGAGCGAGGAGATATTTCATTCCTGAAGGAGTTTCCGATCTGAGCAGCAGCAAAGGGAAGCTTTCCCTGGTTGAACTCCAACAGACGCTTGAAGTTGAGGAACATTCCCTGCGCTGTTTCGGGTCTCAGGTATCTGCAGAGTCAATATCAGCACACACAGTTTCAACATAGCAACATTTTTTCTACAAGACACTTGAGACAAATGTTGTGGTGTAGACATGGGTACCCAGGCATGTTTCCTCCAGGCCCAATTGACGTCTGAAACATCAGGTTGAAGGAGATGGGAGGTGTGAGGTCATTTCCTGTGGTAGGAGACTTGACGTTGTATTGCACAAACAGATCAGCCAACTCCTGCTGAGAGTAGTTATCCATCTGAGACAGAGGGAACACAAATGCACCTGAGGATTATTTCTTCACCAACATATGTCAGTGTTTCTGTGCTTCTGTGTGAAAAACAAAACAAAACATGAGTGTTTGTGAAGCAACACACCTGTGTGATTACATCCTCCATCTCATTCACCTTCTCCGCTGAGCATTGCTCATCAGACATCAGTTTTTTTAAGTGAGCTGTGAGGAATCAAACACAGGATACTTTTACAAAGATTAACATACACATTTTAAAACTCTTACTTCATTAAAGTGCTTGTCTGTGATCAGTTTGCTTTTAGACTCAAAATACCCCATGTGGTCTAAAAACTGCCAGTCAAGAAGCTCTTTATAAAAAAATTACAATAATAGGGGTCAGATATGGAGCAGCCAGGCAGGAGGAAAAGAGGAAGATGACAGAGAAGGTTCATAGTGAAGGAGGAGATGCAGAGGGCTGGTGTGACAGAGGAGGATGCTAGGGTGAGATGGAGGCAGATGATCCGCTGTGGAGACGGTCGGTATTTACAAAGACTGCGCAGTGACAAGATTGCGTGTAAGAGGTGGGAACTCAGAGATTTTTTTGCGACCGACCCTCTTGCATATGCATTTCTGGGAGTTCCTTTCTCATCGCGCAAAATATAGGGAGGAGAATATTTAAAGCAAGCGCAAAGTAATTTGCTAACATTTGCGACACGCAATTTGCGGCTAATTGTGCTGATATTTAACGCCGAAAAAAAAGCATGTCCTTTTTTTTGCGCCAAATTGCGCGGCTCTTGGCAGATTGGACATGTCATATTGAAATGAACTGACTGCGCCCGTGTTTAGAAAACAGCGCAACTTTTGTAAATCACCTGTAAAACTAACCACACCTGTCAGCGCTATTTGGGGATTGCGCTCAAACGGTATAAATCTGGTCCTTAGAGTCCTTGTTCATTTTGGTAATTTTTTTCAGACTTTCTGTGCATTCATTTTTGTTTTTTCTTGCAACTTTTGCAAGTCCAAATCTGTAACTCTGACAGTTGGCCAAAGTATAAAGCTGCCTAAAACAAAATAGGCTATACAGGAAACACGGAACAAATTAAGAATCACTCAAAATATCACTTTAACTAACAGTACAAGTGTTATAAAATGTTGTTTTGCTTTTTATACACACAAATACAGCTGGAAAATGTGAGGCCAAAAACTACAATACACTATTTAAATGTGAAATGATTATACCCATTTTTTTTTTTTTTAAGGTTTATTGATGTAAATGTCTGCAGTCTATGACATGCTCAGTATATTCATTGATGACTTGATAGATGTGAAAAACAGTCATCTAGGACACCTTGAAGTCATGCTGTTCCCCTCCTCAGAGAACATACTACCTAGGAAGGCAGGTAAAAACCTGTTCAAACAGATAATCATACATGTAGAACTTGCTCTGCAGGGAAATAAATATCACCAAAATATCCAGATCATTATGATATAATTTGTTTTGATATAGTTATTTTAGTTTTCTATAGTGGTTACTGTTCATTGTGCATGCCATGAAATCTGACACCTTGTCAGTAAGTTTGCAGTCACCTTTGAGCAGATGATCCGCCCGGTAGCAATCTCCTGTGTTGGCATCTTTCACCATGTAGTCAGCAAATTTATCCACATGTCCAGATGTCCTGAAAGGGGGAAAAACAGGTTTTAGAACAAATCTATGAGAAATCAAATTTGAATTTGTGCTTTCTTGTAGGTATACCTACTTGAGGACAGGCTCAGGGGTCAGCATGGTGCAGTCGATCTCCAGGATCTGCTCCTCCTGGATGAAGTGCTGCCTCCACACCTGTAGGATGTTGTTCTTTAGGGCGCAGCCTACAGGGCCGAAGTCGTACAAGCCACTCACACCTGAGGAAGAAGTTGATTTTTCAAAAACAAAATCATTACTGATCAAACAATTAAGTTAGATATTTCAGGAAGTGTTTCCTTTGTGTTTTTCAGCTTCCTCTTTGGGCTTCTATTGTCCAGTTTCACTTTCGTTCTGGTGCTTTACCTCCATATATGGCAAAAGCCTGATCATAGAAGAACCTCCTCTTTAATGTATCTTCCATCTTCACTCGGTCCACTGTGTTATCTTTGGGCTGCAGATCCAGCTCCTGGAACAGGAAATGATAGTTTGTGGCATTGTTCTTTAACCAGAGTGAGGGTCATAAAACACACCAGGGCTGCATGTGAAGAAAATATGTCAAACTGAAAGTGAAATCAGTGCAAAGGCGAATCAGAGACTCCTACCTTTGCTTCAAGAGTCTTCTTTCGTGCTTTCAACTCCGCAGCAGCTTTGCTCACCTCCTGCTCCGAGGCACCTTTCTTCCTTAACTCATTTACCACGTCACCCTGCAGAAAAATACTACACTTTACCTCCTCTTTGCATTCAGATTCAGCACTGTGCTAATGAACCTTTTTTTTTGCAGTAGTGCAAAAGAATGATTTTCTTTCAAACAAACATAGCCTTTCAATTCTCCAAAAGAATTGGTTTTGTAGCAGTCACTTGTGGAAAGCAATGTGTGTGGCTGAAATAATGAAAGTAGCATGTTTCAAAGACGTTATACCCTTTAATTTTAACCTTAGTTTTTATGGCATTAGGGCTCTATGCTGTGTTTTTTGCAGGGTAATAATGTAATTATGCAGTTTTTCAGTTACATTGACAAATGCATTGCTCTGATACATATGAAATCGGCTGCAAAAGATGGCAGATGCTTGAAATGATCACTGTTGAATGATCTAAACAAACTATGATAAAAAGCAAAAATAAGATTTTGACACAAGCCATCAGCACAGCTGCTGCTATTTCTCTGAAAAAAATAAATAAATAAAAAAAAATTAAAAATCCGGAAAATGAACATCATCTAGCTCAGGTTTGCCCAAGCTGTATTTGAAACTAAAAGAAACTTGCCTGTTCCTGCACAGCCTGCCTTAATGGGGCCAGTATTTCCTCCATCCTGACACTTGGCGCGTTGCACTCCTGTAGATCTGCTTAGAGTTTCCACTTTGCTTCAAGCTTCCTTCAGTCTGAGGTACACAGAGGGGAGTGCCTTTCTCTTTTATAGTCTGACTCTGGCAACTAAGTTGTTGTGTTGCATCATCCAGGAAGCTCAAAAATTCAAAATCTGTTGATTCTGCCTTTCTATGAAGACTGCTGTTGATCCTTACTATTAACAGCCTAGCATTACATACACTCTGTAAACAAATGGCCCCAGGGTAGAAATAACTTGCTGTGGCTCTTTTGCTCCTCCATCTAACTGCAACCTCTGTGCATGTAGACATCTGTATCAAAAACGTTTGGACAAACTTGAGGCCACAGATCTTTCTCATTATCTGAGACAACCTTAATTAAAAACAAACAAAAACAAAACATGATGCACAAATGCACAAACTCTTTGACTATTGTACACAGTGAACATGAAGCCAGTGTGCTAATCATCCTGATCACTCTTTTGTCGTCTTTAAAGGTCTATTTGTGATTTAGTTTTCCTCTCACTGCGCTGTTGATGATTTATTCCAAACAATTATTTAGTAGCAAAGTAACCTAGGACCAAATTTTGGTATTTGGTAAAAGGTACAGGTTCATGTAGCAGTTATCACATTTGACTAACACTCGAAAGATCCCTGGTTTGAGACTGGGAGAAGACACAAATCCATGGGACGGTTGTGATGACCCCCTTGTGAATGAGGAAGCAGCTGACAGAAGCTTTGATAGAAGGCACAATTTCCTGGTTCAGTTTGGTGAAAAAAAGCTGAACTTGCTGAAGAACTCAGCTGCTGTGATTATTTCCTGTTATTGTAAAATCAGGAAGGCACTGCACGTGTGGCAGAATGTTTTTGCAGAGACCCAGTAATGTAGTTAACTGATTAAACAAAGATCCATTTAGGACTAAACATCGGGTAGGCACAATTTTTCCAAGTAATCATGGAAATTAAGGAAGAAGGGCCACTTTAAAGCCTTTGTAACGTCCCCTGAATGGTGTGCCTTATTGTGCATTCGGGATACCATTGCAGTTGTTAGAGCAGCTTTGGTGTTGGGACATTATTCCCACAGAACTCCACTTCTTAGCTTTCAAAAACCTGTTTTTGAAAATTTAGCAGCAACTTAATGCACAAAAGATTTTCAAACTAGCAATGAATCAGTGGCACCAGCTAGTGGTTAAAAGTAACACCACTACATCTGATGCTTTATTTTCCATCCATCCATTTACCAATTAACATAACCCATGTATGTCTTTGGACTGTAGGAGTAAGCCACAGTAACTGGAGAGGACCTACACAAGCAAAGGAAGAACATGCACACTCCACACAGAAAACCCCCTGTCAGCCAGTGGATTCAAACCCAGGACCTCCTTACTATGAGGCAAATGTGCTAACCACAGCACTGCCTGCTGCTTTATTTCAATTCTCAAAAACTATGTTGATCTATAAAAAAAAAAAAATCTTCCATTTAGATGGCAGTTTTAACAAAAACAATGTAATCATGCTAAGGAGTTGCATATTTGCCAGTCAATCATGGTAAAAATGAATCAATCAAATCCACTGTGCTTTAAACAGATAACGTGTTTAAAACAATTTGGGTTTGTTAGGCTGATTATCTTCTATATTTAAAACAGATTGGATTTACTTGCTTCATTCATGTTCAGTTTTACACATCGTTTATGTTAAAAACTAATAAAACTAATGTTCTGGAAATTTTACAGGCCAAAATATTTTTCTGACTGTAGGTTCATCTGGAAAAATCTACTAGCTTAAAGCAGCAAACATTTAAAACATGCTTTAAATTAACAGCATTACGATTTCACTGTAACAGTATTTTTCTCTGAGTTAATCTTAAAAGCTTTTTACTTACAATTATTTAATTTTTTAAGATTTAGATTCCATTTGTACAGCCTTTAAATTGAGCCACTTTTTGTGACTAGACAGTTTCATCTTAGCAGCTGCAGTTACAGGCAGTCACCGAGCAGTAGCGTTTGTACAAAACGTTTGTGAAAAAATATTTGCCCCCTTCCTGAGTTCTTAGTTTTCAGATCAAACAAATTTTAATATTAGTCAAAGATAACCCGAGAAACACAAAATGCAGTTTTTAAATGATGATTTCATTTATTAAGGTAAAAAAGATATCCGAACCTACCTGGCCCTCTGTGAAAAAGTAATTGCCTCCTAAACCTAATAACTGGTTGTGCCACCCTTGGCAGCAAGAACCGCATTCAAGCTTTTGTGATAACTGGAAATGAGTCTTTCACATCACTGTGGAGGAATTTTGGCCCACACTTCTTTGCAGAATAGTTCTGATTCAGCCACATTGGAAGATTTTCAAGCATGAATGGCCTGTTCCAGACTTTAACTAGGCTGCTCCAAAACCTTTTTTTTTTTTTAGCCATTCAGAGATGGACTTGCTGGTGTGTCATTGTCCTGCTGCATAACCCAAGTTTTTTTTTTTGAGCTTCAGGGCACGAACTGATGAGCAGACATTCTCCTTCAGGATTTTCTGGTAGAGAGCAGAATTCATGGTTCCATCAATTACAGCAAGTTATCCTGGTGCTGAAGCAGCAAAAAACATGTGGTTAATCCAAGTTAATTCATCATTTATCACGGAGGGGGGGG
>VUQI01003266.1:14255-35760 GCA_015106735.1 Paratilapia polleni | reverse complement strand
CATATCCTTCTCACCCAATTTATTTATTAAATTGGGTGAGCAGGATATATAAAATACATATGTACACACACACACACACACACACACACACACACACACACACACATATTTTATATATAGGTAAGTTAATTATGTGTGCACAAAATTACCTTATGGGACTTTTGGGCCTGTATTAAAATGAAAAATGTTTAATGGAAGTTAAATTATATTTTGCATCAGCTGGAGGGTTCACTGTGTCTTAGTTTGCAACAGATATTAGCTGGCAAGTGATCCCCCAGTTGTGAAATTCTGGGCAGTTATGTAGTTTTTAAAATAAAAAAAAAATCTGGAAAATTGGACCAATAGGCAGTAATGATGCTGATATTTTTTTATTTGTTTGTTTGATTGATCTGTTTTTGTTATTTATTCCCCCTTAACCAAAACTAATGTGGCAGAGCAGTTAAACCTCAGCCACTGTAAACTGTAAATGTGATTTACAGTTTACAGTGGATTTATTTGCCTGTAGACCGACAGTCCTCAACAAATCCATTGATATATCAGTGTAGCTCTAAGCATTTATTCAACTTTTTTTCAGAAAGCAGTTCATTTTCATAGTAAGGAAAACAGAATAGCAAGGACTGCTATGAACCAGCTTTAGTCTGTTTAGTGCAGGCTGTGGGTCAGAACATAAGACTGTTGGCGTATACAGTAATTAGAAAATGGTAACCTTGCTTGCCTTTCAATGCATGCTGTGAGGTTGTGCCAAAAGGTTGTGCCCTTGTACTCATTTATAATGATCCGTGTGTCATTTTATTTGTTTGGTATATACTGTAGCGTTTTTAAGCTTCATCTTTCTTGAGGCAACGCCCACTCAGAAAGCTTCCTGTCATGCCACATCTTCCAAAAATCTGTTGCTTGTTAAATATTCCTCCCTACATCTGGGAGGAGCAAAGGATGAGATGCAGATCATTTGTATAGCCTTGTGTTGTTTCAGTTGGAGAGATTACAGGTGAGGAGAAAAACAGACTTATTACAGACCGCACTTACACTCTCAGACACACAGCTGGTTTTTATGTAAGGACAAGGCCTGGATCACTCTTCCAACAAGATAAATGCCAGACACTTCATGTGTCCCTTAGGGCTCAAATCTCATCATCGCAGCCGTATTAAAACCTGTCCTTATTCTGCAGAGGAACCACAAGATGTGCCCTGTAGGGTTTCAATCATTTTAACACTGCCTCGTTAATATGACAAGTTACTGACATTTGATCAATATTGGCTGTCTTTTTAAGGTCTTCTCAATCCAGCTCCTGGTCTGTTAAAACCTGCATGCCAGAGTCTGCATCATGCTTTACTGTAAACAGCTAAAAGTGCAAGTTGGATTGTTGAGTCCATGGGTTTCACTCATTTTGTGGCAAATTCCAGTGCACCATTTTCCCAGCGCATTTTTACTGGATGACTGTGGTCAGTTCAAATGTCACAGTGAACTGTGGCAGTGTGACAGTGAACCAGCGCGGGCAATACCAGTACCAATAATTTGAAACGGATTCAGCTACATAGAATTTAGTCATTAGTGATTTAATTATTTAAAATACATTTTTAATGACCTTTGAAAAATACAGAAAAGGCTCCTGGATTCACAAATTTTGTGGTCTTTGGTATATATAACTACGAAAAGAATCAGTCACTGCAAGCTGGGGGCTTTGAGTAGTCCACTTTACATTCAAAGTATAGGTAGGCTCCTAAGTGGCCAAAGAAGAAATATCAGAATGAAACTAAAACAGTAAATACTCCTAATAGCAAACATAAAAAAAAAGTGACATGAAATTTTAGTATATTTTTCACTGTGATTATAAATTAATATTTTATCCGAGATTAACTTCAAAATAAAATATACAGAATATGCTTTATGTTGCATAATCTATCCGACTGTATTCACAGTGTATTCACTACATACTTAACGAGTTTAGATCTGTTCCACAAGGTGGCAGCAGAGGTAAAGTTATGAGCCACATTTGTCAAGTTACAGTATAGTGTTGATAATTGTTTTACAAAGAGTGAACTGGGGGACGAGTGTTGCCTTCATTCCTACTGTTTCTTCCGGGTTTTTTTTTTTTTTTAAACTGAGAACCCAGGCACTAAAGTTGTGCAATCATGTTACATTTTATAGTTTGGAGCAGCCATATTATTGGTATGTGACACCAGTGTCCTCCTATAAATGTCTCTGGTTACACCCAGTTGAAAATAGCAGGTAAAATAAGCCTCCCGATTAGTGCACTGATGCCTCTTATATCTGTCTCTGTTATGTAAATACATTCTGAGGGACTAAAGGTGCTTGAAAACTTTGAAAAGTGAGATACAATGTGTGTTTTATGGGTTTCGGTCATGGGTGTGGCAAAACGGCCCAATGGCGCCCACTACAGTCCTCAGTCCTACAGTCCCTGATTTCACCTACCAAACTTCACAGTCACATACAGTTAGGTCCATAATTTGTTGAACAAAGACACAAGCTTTGTAGTGTTGCCTGTGTACACAATGGCAGTGGATTTTAAATCAAACAATCAAGATGTGATCGCAGTGCAGACTTTCAGCTTTAATTCAAGGAGTTTAACAAAAATTTTGCATCAACGTTTTAGGAATTACAGCCATTTTTCATGCATAGTACTCCATTTTCAGAGACTCAAACTTTATTGGACAGACTAACATAATTTTGAACATAAGGATTGTTTTTTAATTCTTGGATGAAAATCCTTTGCAGTCAATAACTGCCTGAAGTCTTGAACCCATGGACATCAGCAAATGCTGTTTCCTCCCTTGAGATGCTCTGCCAGGCCTTTACTGCAACCACCTTCAGTTCTTGCTTGTTTGTGAGTCTCTCTCCATTCAGTTTTGTTTTCAGTAACTGAAAAACATGCTCTGTTGTGTTGAGATCAGGTGACTGACTTGGCAATTCAAAAATATCCCATTTCTTTGCTTTGAGAAACTCTTGGGTTGCTTTTGCACTATGTTTTGGGTCATTATTCATTTGCACTGTGAAGTGCGATCCAATCAGTTTTGCAGCATTTGTCTGAATCTGAGCAGAGAGTACATCCCTGTACACTTCACAATTCATCCGGCTACTTCTATCAGCAGTCACATCATCAATAAACCCTAGTGACCCGGTTCCACTGGCATGCCATAACATTGGTTCTACCATGTTTGACAGATAATGTGGTATGAGGCAGATCATGAGCTGTTCCTTTCCTTCTCCACACTTCTCTCTTCCCATCATTCTGATACAACTTAATCTTGGTTTCATCTGTACAAAGAATTTTTTTCCAGAACTGTGTAGGCTCTTTTAGAAGTTTTCTGGCAAAGTCCAATCTGGCTTTCCTGTTCTTGAGTGTAACCACTGGTTTGCACCTTGTTGTAAACTCTGTATTTCCATTCATGAAGGCGTCTCTTGATTGTAGACCTTGACAACGACACGCCTACCTCTTCGAGAGTGTTTGTGACTTGGTTAGATGTTGTGAAGTTATTTTTCTTAACTATGGAAATAATTCTGTCATCATGCACTTTAGTTGTCTTCTGTGGTCTTTCAGACCTTTTAGTGTTGTTGAATGACCAGTGCATTCATTATTTTTAAGAATAAACCAGATTGTTGATTTGGTCACTCCTAAAGATGGCCTCCTTTAATGCACTGACACCACTTTGGGCCTCATATTTAAAATTACAGTGAAAAAGCTATAAAAGCTATAAAATACAGATTCAATAATTTGAATCAGCTTCAGATAATATGTCTGCTTCATTTGTCAGGAAACTGCTTGTCATTCAGTTCTTTTTGAGCCTCTGAAAATGGGGGACTGTGTATAAAAATGGCTGTAATTCCTAAACAGTTAATGCAAACCCCACATATAGAGACAGGAAGTGAGCTGTAGTTCTCATCGGATAAGAACCCAGGCCTGAATATAGCTCCACATTAACAACAAAGCACCTGCATTTGGTCCAGTTGCAGCTTTAATACAAATGCTCTGCCTCACACTGTAGGATGCAGACTACTCTGTGTCCCTTTACATGCCTCACTGTGTCATTGTTTACATGTGGACAACCTCAAAGGCTCAACAACCTGCAGAAACAGAATGAAAGAGATTCATGCAGCGAGACAGAGATTATTCTGTGATACCAGCTCCTTACTGAACTACACCCACATTCATAAAACATTCAAGGACCCTGCAGTCTGACAGTGCATTTGAAGGCAGTGAAAAAGATCATCTGTGTCCTATCAAAGCTAATATCAAGAAGATATTTATTTTAATTATTCATCAGCAGAAATGTGTTGCTGGAAGATAGTGCCATTTTCTTCCCTCAGACAGAGAAATGTTAGAGGCCACAGTTTGATGTCCATGATCAGAAAGTGGCTCCACCAGTGTTTGGTCTCAGATCTCAATGTAGGATTGGCCAGTTATGTGTGCATGTACCGTGCCGTGAAAAAGTGTTTGCCCCCTTCCTGATTTCTTTTTTTTTTTGCATATTTGTCACACTTAAAATGTTTCAGATCATCAAACAAATTTTAATATTAGACAAAGATAACCCAAGTAAACACAAAATGCAGTTTTTAAATGATGGTTTCATTTATTAAGGGAAAAAAGCTATCCAGACCTACCTGGCCCTGTGTGAAAAAGTAATTACACGGCACTGTTTATCCCTCTGACACTCTCCACTCACACAAACAAGTACGTGTGTCCTGCAGCTGTTTTGTTCAAACAGCCTTATCTGTGGCCCCAAATAAGCTTTAAAGTACTTCACATAGTTTAAAAACCATCAAGCAACCACATAGCTATTTATTCTGGACTGACTGTCTTTGGCTGCTTCTTCAGGGTCACAGTAAAGTCATTTTTAATAGAACATGCAGAAGGTCAACCAGGAGTTAGTAAGATGCAATATTTACATGTTGAACATTATGTTTTCATGGAGCTGCTGTCTAATCACCCCATGATGAGAAGCTGTATTTAAAAAAAAATAAAAAAGGGTGTTTATTGCTATATGCTCAGGGTTTTAGTTTGTTTTTGTTTTTGTTTTTTTAATTAATCCCACTTATGTGTTCAGCTAATGTAGTAGCTAATTGTTATGGGTTTATTTATAGTGTTTAGGGGGTGATTTGAGATGCTTAGCAGTACTAGACTACTAACCTGTGAACTGATCTAATTTGGAACTACAGGTTCTTCTTTCAGCTGTACATTTTTTCAGTCCTTTAGTTTATGAACTGATATCATGGCATATTGAAGGTCATTAATTAGAATAACTTTTGGGGTGTCAGTCAGGTTGTAAAAGAAACCCCTAAAGCAAAGTTTTTATTTGCCTCTGGAAAACTCATGGCTTCATTGCTTAAATTGGCAATAATTAAATTTAGGAACCCGGGGGCACTGATAACAAGCTATGAGCAAAAAATTTAAATATTATGCATTTTAAATTTAATACGATAATAACTGAGAAGCAAAAATTCAGAGTAAGTTAACTGAATCTTAACTGGGAGTTGCGCTTCTGGCCATCTTACTGTTTGGCCAAATTCAAGTCCAAAATGTACTTTTCATTTCACTCTAGTTTGTTCTCCACCAGCTCCATAACTAAGGTGCCAAGCCAGAAAAAAAACAAAAACAAAACAGCAACAACCTGACACAGGACCCAAGAGATCCATCTGGCTCTTCAGCTGATCAATCTACTGTTCACTGAAGCCTCATCAGAAATGATCTCAGTGGAAGGCCATTCCAAGAAGCCATTCTTGAGGAAGGGAAACAGGGAGAAAAGGCTGAGGTATGCCAAATTACACAAGAGCTGGACTGAAAATCAGTGGTAACAGGTCTTATGGCGTGATGAATGCAAATTTGAAATTTTTGATTCAAATCGTCATCAATATGTATGCAGGAGGTCAGGAGAGAGGTACAACAGTGAGTGTCTACAGCCATCTGTAAAACATGGTGGAGGCTCTGTCGTGGTTTTGAGCTGCATTTCAGCCAGTGGTGTTGGAGATCTTGTCAAAATTTATGGAATTATGAACACAGAAAAATACCGTCAGATTTCGATCCACCATGCAATACCATCTGGAAAGTGTCTGATTGGCAATGGCTTCATTTTTCAGCATGACAAGGATCTCAAACACACTGCCAATGCAGTAAAATCATACTTGGATAGAAAAAAAGCTCTATCAGTCATCGATTGGCCTCCCCAGAGCCCGAACCTCAACATTATTGAAGCAGTGTGGGATCATCTTGACAGAGAACAGAACAAAAGGCAGCCAACATCCAAAGAAGAGCTTTGAATGTCCTTCAAGAAGCCGGGAGAACTATTTCTGAAGACTACTTAAAGAAATTACAAGAAAGTGTGTGGTCATGCCAAATATTGACTTTCAAGCTCTTTAGAATTGTACAAACTCTGTTTTTGCCTTATATGCTGTATTTCCATTTGTGTTTGTACAGGTAAATCACAGCACCTCTTTCCCCATTTTCCTAACAGAATATAAAGAAATGAGGGGTGGCTCAAGACTTTTGCACATTATTGTAATATAATATAATATAGATGCTTTTCATTCATTAGGAGGACCCTCTATCTGACCACATATCTTCTAGAAGAGCTTATAAAAAATTAGTTTTTTCACAGCTTATTAACAGGTATAACTGCAGAGTAGAAGGCTTATGCTAACAATGTGAAATCCTCCTGACTGATTGTTTCCAACAGGTTCTTACGCAGTCACATTCACTCTAAAACTTCTTAAACCTCACTTTTCTTTTCCTTTGATGGGCTAGCTATGCAAAGTACCCCAGCATGATTGCAGACAAGCCCTGTGTCCTCAGATTTCAAGAAGCCATGCAATCTTGACAGACACAGAAACCTGAGACAGACTGTCAGGTGGTGAGAAGCGATCTTGCAAAGTGGTTGTGGTGTCAGTTGTACACATACATTATTGTAAACATCAGGACAGAGGCACTGACCTGTACTGAAAGCATCATGTCGGCGGGGAGATTACACACTAATTATTAGAAGCATGAGTTCTCCTTTTGTCCGTATGCCATCATACACGTGTCTCAGGTGGGGTCGTTTAGGGCTGTGTGGGCCTCAGCTCCATTAAAGTGACAGCTAAGGTGAAGAGGGACGGACACTAAGAGACGTCACTGTTGGCAGCGAACCAGAAAACCACTTTATCTCCCCTGTTGTCATTCTATGGTCCACTGAGGCTGAAATAGCATGAATAATGTTTGTTTGGCAGTGCATGTGGACAATCTGTGGTGAACAGGTGTTATGGGATGGGTATGTGATAAACATGATGTACACAAGCTTAAAGAAGCAATTCACTGATTTTGCATGTAGTTTATAGGTTGGTTTAGTGGTTAAAAAAACCCAACAAGCATTCAGCCACCAGGGTTATCTCATCTTGGGACTGGAGAACACATTTGTAAACAAACACATTTACTATGCAAGGCAAAGGATATTCCAGAGTCATGCCATTATGGGAAAGTTGGAGTTTGTCCCATTTAGGGACAAACTGTAGTAATATCTCAGCTTCTGCTCAACTCTTTCTTATATACAGTACTTTTTGAAAAGGCTTCGGCACTAAAAGTGGAGAGTGGATGCTTTTAAAGTAGGCCTATATCAAAAATAGATTAAAAAAAAAAAAAAATCAGGTGCAGTTTTAAAAGCAGCAGAAATTCTTACATTAATTTTTAAGATGTCTGGCAGGTAGTTTGTTTCAGAGATATTGTAGAACTTGACATATTTCTTCTGTGGATTTAAGCTGTCTGGGTGTCTTCTATCTCTTCATGTAATCCCAGACTGACTGCATGATGTGGAGATCATGGCTCTGCGGGGGCCACACCATCTGTTGCAGGATTCCAGATGACCCCGGCTGTATGTTTGGGTTTGTCATATGGCAATGCAGTGCACTATTTAAAGAATCTAAACATATCTAATGCTGTAGCCAAAGTCTATACCACTTCTCAAAAGGCTCCATTTATAAAGGGTTTATTTGTTATAGGCAATGGCTTTAAATATATAACATGCTTACCCTTTTAGAGGCTGTAAGACAGGTTTCAAGTTGCCAAACTGTGAAAAATTAGTTTGATTGAGCTGCCTTTTCTTTTTGAAAATAAATGTTTACAGTCACGTCATCATTTTTATTTCAGGGAATGAGAGAGGTTTTAACAACTTGAGGTTAATTATGCATAGTCACATTTTACACTATGAGATTTCACAGCTAGGTTGAGGGTTTATTTTGGGATACAAATGTTCACTGAAATAGCGAGCTTTGGTATTAATTCACATTCATTAATTTCTTTGAATGGGAGGATTTATGCTTATGATCGTGTTTACCCTTAATAATACAGTCAATCAAAGTAAAAGATATGGAAAAAAAATATCAAGAATTTGAGCATTTCTTTTATTTGCAGTGTTATTTTATTGAGGCCAATTTTATTCAGAATACAAAGCAAAAATAATGTTAAAGAAAATTATAAAGTAGGTCATAAAACGTTTATGTCCCGAGCCTACATGCTGCGTGTGAAGTTTTTTTTTTTGTTCCCGGAACTGCAGGGTTATGAAAAGATAGCAACAAACAGTGAGTAGTGGGCGGACTGAGAAGGTTTTTCAGCATGGACTGAGAGGGATAATAGAAATGTTGAAGGCGTGTTGTTGTAGTCAGCCTGCAGGGCCCTGTGGCAGGAGGACGGTCGCCATCTCTGGGTAAACACTGTAACCGTATCACGCAGTTGATATTGTAGTGTGTGGATTGAAGCCGGAGCGTACAGTAGCGGCAGCAGAAGGCGGGGGCTATGCTGCCTGCAACAGCCACATCGGACACGAACGGCTTCCATGCAGGACTGACGCTTTGTTTGTTTGTCTCCTGCACATCGGACTGTCACCTCACATTTTGGACGCACCGTGGCCGCTTCTTCTCACTGATATTTCGTCTTGCTTGTAAGCACCGGGGGATGGGACTGCATGTTTCGAATAAAATGGGATTTTAATGGTGCAAACAGCGGACGCTCTATAGCCTGTGCACAGCCAGGGGACTGTAGTGCGCTTGGTAATGTTTGCCAAGGAATAAAACGGTGTAGCCGAAGGTGCATAACATCTCGTTTCCATGGACAACACGTCCATAATAACACAGGTTGCAAATCCGAAAGAGGAGGAGAGCATTTCTTCAAGTCAAGATAAAGGTAAGGCGCACAGAAATGTCACACATGATTGCTGTTGAAATTTTGACATGCGTGAATTTTCGATTTCCATCTATTCTGGTGCGCCTGCTGGTTGTTTAGAGTGCTCAGTGCCCATCTGGCAATTCTGCAGCTCTCAGAGCAGAGAGGATACTGAGCTCCGGACTGCAATAGCAAGACAGAGTATCGACGGAGAACCTCCATTGTTCAGCTGAAGCAGGGAAACATTAAGAGCCAGAGCCCTCAGCCAGCCTGCAAATATATATTTATATAGGCTGAGGTTGGGAGTCAGCTGTAACTTTATATCTTTAATAGCTTTCTTTAGGCAATTTTTAAACATTCAGTATTTTGTAACTTAAAACGTATTATTTCTTTAGCTCTGAGTGAGCAGGGTTTACTACTGGGGGCGGGTACTCCACTCCATTCCCCCTGCACTCTCAACATCCCTGGATCTATCATTGACACTGTAAAATGCATGAAAAGAAAAAAGGTACACTACCAATAACAAATGATCAGAGGGAAAAGCAACAGTTTGGCTGCGGTATCTGCATGCACCATACACATTAATTTAAATATATGATTGCCTATGCAAGGTCTCTTTGTCAGCAGAGGGTGTCTTTATACATTTGTCAACATCAAAGTCAGTAACAGTAGGTTAACACGAATATTTCTGCACGTCTTCTCCATTTGAGAAAAATAAAATATCACTGAAGCAACAAAAAAGTTTAATGGCAGTATTGTTTTACTCTCTTCTGTGCATTCTCCATGTTCATCAAACAATTATCATCATGTAACTGACAGTGTGTTGGCTTTTCACACTGCTGGGAACGTCCCCTTACTGCTGTTTTTTCTAAAAGAAAAAAGTCCCTGAAAACAACAGCTCAACAGCTGCTCTGCAGATTACAGAGGCTGAGTGAAAACACATTTTCTTTTTGTTGTTTTGCAAGACTCGCCACTTCACCATGTGGTGATGACATGAATGTCAAATCCCCCTCATCAGTCAGGAGTTTTCATTAACTTTGAAAGGGGTTTTCACCTTCAGTCTTTGCAGACTGCTGACACTTTTGGTGAAACTCGTGCATATTTCCATTTTGATTTGCGTTCACATCGTGTTGTGTAATGATCACTCAGAATCTGTGCGCACACACCGGGGAGGTACGTGAGTGTCCAAGGAGCTCGGGGCTCTCTGACATTTCCCCTCCAGCCACCAGCACCCATCCAGCTGAGCCACAGGGTGCCTGGAGGCCAGAGGGACCACAGCTTCCTGCTACACCCAGTGCTCTGTTGGAGAAAAGGTCACCTTCCTGCATCACCTACCACTGAGCACTACTGACATACATGAGCCACTCTGACTCACTGGCCTCCCAGCCAGCACTCATGAAATGAAGACACAATAAAGACAATCTGCACTTTGCTTTCATATAAAATAAAAAAAATAAAAAAATATGATTGGAGATCAAAAGCTTTGACATAACCTTCACACTTGAAAGCACTCTAAAACTACCCGTCATGTTCATATACTTGATCAATTGTGATTTATGTGCCACCACATAATTTTCCAATATTTTCCCCCCTCACCATCTTATTGTACTCTTGAGCTGCCACCTTGATAATTATAATCCTCCATAAACAAATCCATTAAAACTATCACTAAAAGCAAACATTCATCACTCAGTAGAAAGAAGTTATATCATCCAGGAAATTAAAAACAAAAAACTTCTGGTTCTTTCCCTTTGCTCGTCTTGAACAGTAAATCCCAGATGACATGTAGAATCTGACAGTTAATCTGGCAGGATAAAATCCAGGGTCAGTAGCTGACCAGAGAGGACCTAACACACACACACACACACTTAGACGCTCACACATACACACACAAATGTGCACTGTGGCTCCTCAAATGGCTGCTGTCATACATAAAAAGTATCAGCAGGGAGCTTCCTGAACAGTGTCCCTGCCCTTCACTTCTGCTTCTGTCAAAGCAGACAGCAAACAGCAGTTGTTGTCCAGGAAAGTTACTCTGTGGCCTGCTTGGGCTGCACTGAAGCCACAAATCATTATACACACACACACACACACTCGCATGCTGAATATTTCAGAGCACAGGCAGGCTATTTTCAGAGTCCTATCAGTTTCATTCCAAGCAAAGTAGTAACTCATTAGAGCCGTTTTTTGTTTTTTTTTAAAACATTTGGTCAGGTGCAGATTAGGTGCAGATTATATCTTTATGCATTATGGAGTATGTTAAACGAGGTGAGGGTCGAAATCACAATGTGGGTGATGGATGAAGTCATCCATATCATACTTTTGGAAATTAAACAGAGCTACAGATCACTTGGAGCACATTCAGGCTGTATGTTGCATCACACTGTAGTTTTTTCTTATCTGATAAAACAGCAAATGCTGTACTGATTCAGGGCTAGATATTTCATAGGAACCAGCACACAAGCACATAAGAGTTGTCTCTCCAAACTCAAATTACGCTTTTCATTTGGCAGCCATTATCATTTTTATTTATTTATTTTTCTGATGCAATGAAATGCAATGACTGGACTTAGAGCCCGGGAGGGGAGCCACAGGCCTGCCAGCCTCAGTCTCACTTAGCAAAATCACTCAGGCTTTGCTCCGATAACTTCACAGTGAGGCAGGTATCAATGGACGAGCCGTTTACCTTAATCAGATTAGGTCAAATCTGAGTTTAGCTCTGCACTCCCGCAGTGTGAGTGATGACAGATACTTAGGCCAAATTACAATCTTACGCTCACAGTAATGACATAGCTCGCTTAGCAAAATCAGCAAGAGTCTGTCTCGGTTGAAAATCTTCCCGAATTGGCTTTAATTTGCGTCTGATCTAGTGTCACTTTAGGATGAACACACTGCTGAGTACATTTGTTGAATTCAGCCTGGAGCCACTGGAATAACTGCTTTTCTAAAACTCACTTTCTTGGGGAAACAACAAATACAAATATTTTTATCACCACTGTGAGTTTCCCTTTCTGAGGGAAAGCTATATGCATTCTCCTGATATAATGTCATTCTGCCCTTTCTTTGGTCCAGCAGCAGCACAAGGCTGCAGCAAGATTAGAGCCTGAGCAATACTGGAGGCCAGTGCCAGCTGTGATTTATTCGGAAGAAAAAAGTATTCTTAGAGTTCATGAAAATGTAGTTATAATTGAAAAAAAAAAATGAGGTCATTCTGATAACCTTCCAGCAATGTTTTTTTTTTTCAGACACTAATCAGCAGTTTAACTAATGAGACAGATTCTGAGAGTATTGTAAACAATGATGTCAAAACTGCTCTGCTGGACAAACAATTGTGCACCATTTCTAAATTACCCCAAGCATCTTTTTCTGCATTATGTTCTTTTTTCCATAACATTGTATATCAGACAACATAGTAGATGGGAATACTGGTATAGCTCTGATAGGCAAATATTGCCCAATAGTATTAGCCAGCCAGTCAGACTCTACCTTAGGCACTAAAGTGTACTTCTCAGAGCCCATTAGCCTTCATTAACTAAAAAATAAACTTAGTGGTTAAGGTACTGACTTTTTTTTTTTTTCAGAATTCTGGCTTCAATCTCAGAATTATGAAAAAAAAAGGCAGAATTCTGACTTTTTTCTCATAATTCTGACTTTCATCCATCCTGTTTATCCAATTCAGGGTGGTGAAGGGGGCTGGGGCCTATCCCAGTTGTCATAGGGTGAAAGGTGGGGTACAAGTCAGAATTCTGAGACTAAAGTCAGAAGAAAGTCATACTAATTCTGACTATCTTCTGACTTTAATCTCAGATTTCTGACTTTTTTCTCAGAGTTCGGAAAAAAGTTGTGACCCCCCCCCCAAAAAATATATATATATATATCTTTGCAGTGGCCCCAGTCCTCTTCTGTTGATTCTGCTCTACTACATATGAGTGGAGATGAGATGTATAATTTGAGAAGAAGTATATAAACGAGGACAAGCAGTCATTGGGATTTCTGCAAACTGACGCCATGCCCTAAATATGATTCCCTCTAAGTCTTCTTGGTTAGAGATTTTTTTCATTGCCAGAAAGAAAGGACAAAAAATACTGAAGCTGCAATTATATATGAATCTGGAGGAACGCCCGTGGTTTCATGCACTCTTGGTTTTTGAGGTTATTCTTGGAACACGCTGCTGTACATTAATAAAGTGTTTATGATGTGTGGACCACACCTGCAGGGGTGTGTGCAGCATTCAGCTAGCGAGGGGAGCTACTGTGAGTTCTAGCTGGCTTGGAGTCCCTTGCACAACCTGCCACTCTGCTGTTTACAGCAATTTTCTGTTCCGACTGGGATCAAGTGTTGGCCGTACAATCTTTTACCCAGTCATAGCCTTCCACCTCTCTTGAGAATCACATTGGACTTCTATGTGCTTACAGTGAAGTCGATATTAAGAGCGGCATTTTGATAGAGAGGAAGATAGAGAGAAAAGCTGTAGTCAGTGCTGTAAAGTGCAGGTCCTTATTATAGATTTATGAATCTATTTCAGCCAATGCTGCTCAGAAAAGCTGATTATCTGCACCTCCAGGGAAGTGTTGGAGTGTTAGATGTTTCCCAACACATCTTCATTAATACCAATAGCATACTGGACAGCTCATTGGGAAGAGCTGAATGTTTTAGCCTAGCCATAAGCTCCTGGATTGAAAAGCTTATTAACTGTTTGTGTGGGATCAGCCCATGTCTCAGCGTGCAAATGAGCATGCCTAGAGCGGAAGTGGGGGAGGTTGCAATGATTTATAATAATTCAGTCCGACAACAAGAAGCAGTGTAACATATTTTTAAAGTTGTAAGCAGCAAATGAATTGTTGCGTGGACTTTCTGTGTAGTGTAGAGTTTCTTTGGCACCAATAATGGTTCTGATAGCTGTTTGCTGATGTATCAGTCTGTTGTTTTACTTGGAAAGGAGGTCTAAAAAGGAGGTTATACTTTCACTGATTATATGAGTGCTTTTGTACCAGCGATTATGTTTGTTTAAAAGTGAGTGTGTGCAGTCTATTAAGAACGGTCAAATGCAAAACTCTAACCCTAACCTGACAATATCCAGGTAGCTTGTGTTTGCATTATCTTTTCTAGCTTCCTTGCTGATAGCTAAAACGAAGATGGAAAATAGTTTACACCCTTATGTTGTGTCTGTTCCATATGAAACCACAACCAGCGCTTGGTTAGCAGCACAGACTTTAGGGATGTCACGATACCAGAATTTTAGTAGTCAGTAGCAGCAACAGTAGAATTACATGATTCTCGATACCCAATTTGATACCATGGTAAAAACAAAAAAAAACAAAAAACAAAATGATTATCCCCTGTACTTAAACATAAACTCCTTTATTAAAAAGTTGTTTTAAATCCGTGACATGTTGGTGGCAGACAGTTTATGTAAAACGTTAACATTAATATTTTATTGACAGGACATAGACTGAAATGTTAGGATGGTTGCTGAGTAGCCTAGTAGCATTGTGGAACAGGCTAAAATGCCAGCTGTTAGGATAAAAATGCAAAGTGCTTCCATACCTAACTCAGGGTGGAGCTATCGGCTGCACTAGTAGCCATCTTCCATGTGTAGTTTTTGCTGTGCTACGTGTAGTTTTTCCAGTGCTTGTGGGAATCCTTGTTCTTCTTCAGCATGTTAGGATAGACTAGAACACTTATAGGCGTATGCTGCCCCATCAGTTCTTTAAGAATTGCAGCCTGGGTACATACGCCGCCGACAGTACCTATAGTACTGAAAAAAACAAATACTGTCACATTTTCTGAATTTTAGCATTGAAAAGCAAAAGTATCAGTTCTGGTGACATATTCATTAAGACGTTACCACTGGTTTGTGGGCATCAGTTCTAAAATCTAAAGTTTGGCATTTTGGTCATAGCCATCTTGTTTGTTTTGTTGTTTTTGTTTTTAATTTTTTTGACTGGATGTCACCGTATTTGGACAAGATGGTGGAGCTGGGCAGCTGAGATTAGAACCTAGCCTGTTTAGCAAGGTGCGTAATATTGCACGTGCATAAAATTCATGGCGATAATATTTTGATTAATGTAAAACAAGTGCTTACTGGAGAAACTGAACAACTGAAACCTATCTTTTAGTAAAAATTAATTGGTGAGCATGATGAAACAAAGATCATGCCCCTTCCCATTTGTTGTGTTATATAAAAATTTACCCCTGCGCAGTTGTCACAAACGGAAAAGTTAAACATGTAGCCCAAAACCTTATTTTGTATAATGCTTTAAACATTTATTTCTGCTGTGGAGTGGGGCATTTTAACATGGAGGTTCACAGGGGTGGAGTGGCTTTTGGAGCGGCTTTTGGAGCCAGCCTCAAGTGACCATTTATGGAACTGCAGTGTTTTTCACTTCCATGTTGGCTTCAGCTTGCAGTATCAGTGGCTGCTGGGCTGCAACTGTTTCTTCCTTAAAAATGTACAGATTTCTGGCCAGAGTGCTAAAATAAAATTACATCTTACTATGGCAAGTTGATCTTTAATGTTACCTATATATAGATAATTATAACGTCTTCAAAATCGCTATTTGTATATGTCAAAGCAAGCTGGGAAGCAACACTATAAGTTCCTCAGTGGTAGATTGTGATCCTGACAACATATTATAAAAATGCCAATATTAATAATAAAGTGCTATAATGGCTGAGAGAGTTTTACCAGCACCAATTAGGGTTATCTCGTGCGACACAGAATGCATTAGGAAGATTTATGCCAGAGTTTCACATCCACTCACAATAAAGATTTGAGTGAGAAATCAGCAAAGTGGCCCGTAATTATTAGGTAGCCAGTGGATCTATGGATTAGGAGACAGCGAAAGATGCAATCGCACTGCAATCCATTCTAAAAGAGGCCACAGGGGAAAATAGTGTGGGTGGACTCTTTCTTCACTCCCACACTTGATGCCTGTGAAGACTTAAACCTTCACTCAGAAGCAGCTGGAACTGGAAGAAAGAAAAGAGTTCACATATTCCTGCTCAGAAGTCCCCGACTAGCTTCTAGTTTAAAATAGAGTTGTAAAAGCTTTCTTGTTGTTCATAAATCTTGTATTGTTGATACATTGCATACCAGTAAGACCCTATAGGATCCATAGAAACTCTGATAGTGCACCAAAGTAATTGCACTTACCTCAACTTTGCAAAACCTTCTCTCTAATCGGACCCGAGGATAGCAAAAACAACAATTTTGCTTTAACCTAAGGTCACTTATCACTATTTTCTTAATATTACAAGTAGAAGGGGAATTACTGTTCTCTAAAAACTATTAAAAACAAGTATTATTTTACTTACAACCCCCTGCTCCTGTAAATACTCACTAGAGCTTAAAAATGTGTTCATTTACAGCTGAAAATTGTCCTAAACGAATGTGTCCTTTTTGCAACCTCTGTTTTGCTTTTTTTTGCAGATTAAATTATGTAATTGTAACTGCTTTGATATGGCTTGGACTCGAGGCAAAAAGGGTCGCAAAGAGAGCTAAAAATGGCTAATAATGCAAGAAAAATATCAAATAATTCTGTATAAACTGAAGTCTAAAATAACATAAAACGGAACCATATGAGTAAAGTACCTTTAAAAGTCTACTATTTGTGTGTAGGAATAGAGGAAATGCAGGTACCACTAGTTCTTGTGTTTCCCTAAATATTTTTATTTAAATATTTTATCTTTCATAGTACATTTTTGCATGCATGCTTTGTATCATGTTGTTGCTTACACAAGCACTATGGGACCTGAAAGTCACATGAGTTTATGTTCCTGTTTCTGTGTTTGTCCATACCAAGAGTTTCATTGCTGTGTTCCAGTTTAATGATTGGTTGGTGCATTTGAATTAGACTGACAGTCATGTAAGTGCAATTATTTTCTTTTAAAATTTTTCTGTGGTGACTGAATATGCATTTGAAGTTTGCTTCTTTTGGATAAAGTACACTGAGATGTACAAGAAGTAAAGACTGTTTGAATTTAAGTATACATCACAAATATTTATGTCTCTCCTTACACTTGGTTGGTTTCAAGGAGAGTATGCGTTAGACTACGTACATCAAAAACTCAACATAAAGTTTGTTGTCCTGTTAGTTGGTTCTTCAGCACAAACCAGCTTTGGGTTTTTCTGGGCCTCTTTTTATGTCTGTGTGCTTTGGACTGTGTCTTTGACAGCACTGTGGGGAAGTTTAATGTTCAAATGTGGCCTTGAGTGTAGCTCATATGCTGTGGTTGCTTGTTTTGGAGCAAATGCTGTTTCAAAATGTCCGGCATGGCCTTTGAAAAGACTGTTACAGTAGGATTTCAATGAAATTCTTTATAAAGCGATATGCTACCCAGTAGACGTTCATCCTGAGCACTGTAATAATGTAGGTTGTATTGATTTTCAGGAGAAAGTGTAGATTTTAGTTCAAGACAAATATCAAGCATACCAAACTTCAGTTAATCTCAGTGGATAAGAGCATAGTGTTGGGTCTGTTTTCAGCTATTGGTTTAATTGACTGCAGCTGTCAGGGACATTCGACCCGTCAAACTTCAGACTGAAACTTCTTCTAATTAACTACAGAAGATAAATGACTGACATTCTGGTTCTTCTGGTACATGCCTGTCATAGTTTGGTTTGAATGCACACTATTGTTGTGGGGTTACATCACCCTGCCTTTCCTGTATATCTTGACATATATGCATATAGTGACTGTGAAGAGCAACTTTAATGCTCCAAAAGCCACAATCCCTTTGGAGCTCAAGTACTGTTTGCCATGCGACTTCAGCAGCCTGCACGCTTCTGCTCACGGGGATGTTCCTAAAACAATGGAACTGTTGAGTTTGGATTCAGAAGCTAGGATTAATTGAGCATCCATTCAGCCAAATGGACGTTGTCAAAACAGATCAATACAGTCAGACAAAGTTCAGGGTCAAGAAAGAAAGCGAAAGAGTGGAGGTGTTTGTGTCAAGAAGAGAGAGCAGGAGAAAGCATCTGGGTTGCAACCCGACTCTGACAAGGGGATGGCCTTTCTGCATATTTTGCACTCTTCCGGCTGGCATTCATCATCGGTAATTGGCTATCTGAACAGGAGATCATGTTTTGTCCACAATGATTTTCTGTCACCCTCCCTGATTTATGCTGCACCCCAGATTGTGAGATATTTGACAGAAGAGCATGAAAGCTTTATACATTTTTAAACAGATGATCAGAGAATAAGCAAATATACATGCACAGAGGCTGTACAAGATACAAAGAGGCATTTTTTCCCTCATCCTCCAGAGGTAAAAGGTGAATACTGTTTAACTGTAAATCTCAGGGGGCTCTAAGTAGGACATTCTCTGTGTGGAAATGTGGAGATGAATGCCCCTCAGAGAGCAGAGGCATGGGAAACCGTAACAGTGAACCACAAGCAGGACCAACACATGTGTACACAAACATATGACCTACTTGTTTTCTTTCCATTCATAACAAGCAGCATTTTAATGAGAATTACTAAAAAAAGCAGTTGTTTCAATGCCTACTTGTTTCATCGATGACTTTGTACTTGAGAACACTGAATACTGAAAAATTGTATTACTCATCATAGGAAGCACTGTTGTGTAATGTCTTTGTTATCTCCGTAGGACCCTCTGAAGTCTGATATCAGAGATTTCTTTAGGAAAATTGAACTTGAAGACTATACAGTTTTAACAGAAAGCTTACCTTGCATACCAAGGATGTGGTGAGTTTGAAAGACACAATTATTTACCAGGCTATAAGATGCTATTGATTACATTCTGGTAAATGTTGAATGTCTTATAGTCAGCTTTGGTTTTTAATTTGTTTCTCTGAAGAGCCCTAATTCTCTAAAAGATCCCCTACTCTAGGGTCACCAAGTATTTGAACATGTCTGTACTAAAGTGGAGCCCAAAGACGCGCCTTTAATTACATCTCGCAGTAATTCCTTCACTGTTTGTTTGTAACCAGTACATTGGCAAGGAGGATTTCCCATCAGTCACTGAGCCTCTGGCTTTCAGCGCATAGTTGTAGATGAGAATATAAAAGGATATATTAATAATGAACTACCGCAGCCCCAAACAACGTGGGCTGTGTTGCTGCCGGTTGCGTAACTCTGCCAGAATAGTCAGATCTCCCTCATTATTTCTTCCTGGGTTCTCAGTGGGTTAATTCCCCCGCTCTTGTCATCTCCTTCATTTCACCGAGCGCTCAAGAAGCAGCAGCAGCCCTCATCCCCCAGGGGCTGTAAGCAGGCTGGCACTACCGCCACCACAGCTCCTATGCCGCTATACAACTAAGACAGGAAAGCAGGGGCAGACCCACCCACGTCTCGGTCTCAGAGTTCGCGAAGCAACAGGGAGAATTGGTACCTTGCATGCAATGTGTGCCAACCAAATGACTTATGCGTTTAGATCCCTGAAAACCATGTCTTGGCTTATTCAAATATAACTGAGTTACTGAGTAATTTGAGTTACATAAGATTATGTAGGATGCATATGTATATATAAATCCTCTCTACTAAGTAGGGGAAATAAAGCCAGAAGGGCAGCTGAGGGTCAGTGAGAGTGACTAAAGGCATCTGCTGGAACTGAGTGTACCTCCACAGCCTGTAATTTTCACCCCAGCCTCAGCTGTCTGTGTGGGGAAGTAAGGCGGCTTAATGGGAGTTTATTTTATCATACTGTGCTATTATTGCCCTGATGGCCTCACACAGAACCCACCAAGGACCTCGGCACAGTGAGCGCACACAGACTGACAGACACAACTGTCAGTCTCAGCTCATCCAATGGTATCTAAGTCTACTCAGTTGTTTGGATTTGCTTCTTGTGTGTGTGTGTGTGTGTGTGTGTGTGTGCGCGCAATTCTGTATGTATGCATGTAAGCAAACACATGTTCAAGTGCACTGTGAAGCAGATGCTCTTTGATGTTAATATTGTTATGGAAACCAATCTGTTGTAACTGTCTTCTCCTTCTCTTGGTGGGATTTTTCTCTTGTGTCTGTCTTTAATTAGCAATGGTGGACGTTGTTTAAAATTCAGTGTTTTCAGATTTTTAAGCATACTTTAATATCTTTTTGACTAATTAAATAGTTGATAACTAAAAAAAAGACTACTTGTCGCTCAATAAATTTGGATGTTTTGGTCCACGTGTGTGAGCATCCACGAGGGAGGAACTAATAGCTTGGTGTACAGTATGTGAATGAAAAAAAAAATGTAAGTGACTTTGAACAAAATTATCTACTGAATACCTGTAACATATATTGATTTGCTAAAAATTCCTAGTCCCAGCTTCTCATGTGTGAGCATTTACAGCTAGTCTCTGTTTTATAAATCTTGAGGTTTTAAGTCCTGTCCACATATACTGTAAGCAAAACAAAACAAAGAAAAAAAATCTATTAAAAAAAAAAAAGGAAAATGTTTTGGTTATTTTCTGCCAGCACATTATCTGTTTCTTTACAGATGTTTATGGGCAATTCTGTCAATGGTAAATGGTAAAATTCAACGTGTGGTTTAAAAATATGGGGGGAAGAAATCTATAAAAAATTAATACAGAAAAAAATTCCTTCATTTTAACATGGTACATTGTACTGTATTTTTACAATTTTTCTTTCAGCTTATAAAATGAATCACTTTCACTTCTCTCCCATTGCTATGGCTGGCTCCAGGTTTGTTGATAACCCTCTCATGTAATATTTCAGTCAAGGGTATTCTTCACTACCAGTGGCTGAGATTAGATTAACTCGATATCGGCCTACTTCCCGTCGCTCAGGTTATTTCACCTGTCAGCGCTACAAGTTGTTGAATTTTATGGATATTCCCTGGTCTGTATAGCCACCGCATTGCTGCTCTCTTCCTTCTTGTGTGTGCCCATTTAGAGTGTGGGGTAGACACAACAAGAAATTTGAAGACATCTCCCTGCACACTGTTATATGCCTTTTCAATAGATGGTTTGAAACTAGAAGACTAAGGGGATTTTTTTTTATCTATTGTTCATTTCCTCTGGTCTGAATCAGTTGGTGAGTTTGTAAACTTGTAGCTTTTTTTCCCCCCATGGTTTGGTTTCTTTTCACACAGAGAAAATCTGTAAAAATACAGTACAATGTACTGTATTTTTGAAGGAATTTTCCGTATTAATTTTTTATGGATGTTTTTCCATATTTTTTAACCACACATTGAATTGTACTATTTACCATTCATGGAAACTTCCTTTAAAAAACGGTTAATGTACTGGCAGAAAATTACCAGTACATTTTCCGTTTTTTTGCAGATTTTTTTTTTTTTTTTTTAATTTTTTTTTTTTTTTTTTTTTTTTTTTTTTTTTTTTTTTTTTTTTTTATTTTTTTTTTTTTTTTTTTTTATTTTGTCTCAATCAAAAG
>VUQI01003266.1:1760-12982 GCA_015106735.1 Paratilapia polleni | reverse complement strand
ACAGAAGATACAACATTGAAATCCCTGTACCTGCTGAATGTGTATGTTAACTAGCTGAGTAGACCATTAAAATCCGACCTGTTTTCCATCTGAATTATTAAAGCTCCACATCCACATGGACTGTTCTCACATTTACCATCATACCCCCAGGTACTGTACACTTTACCTGCCTGGCTTGTCAGCTAAGTGTTACTGGAGTGCAGTCAATGTTTGTTGCACAGGCACTACTAATACCAATATAATGAAGTATAATTTGTTTTCTTAGCATTTTATTGAAGGCTCAGTATCAAGTGTGTTCTATTGATCAGCAGCTGTGGAGAGGTAGTTAAGCTCTACCAAAAGAGGAAAAACATTCCTTCTAGTCACTAACGTTGTCTAAGTCACATGATTTGTCTTATTAGCAGCAAGTAGCTTGCCAAAATTTGGCTGGTAAGCCTTCAGTTGAGGATAGGACTTGGATTTAAGGACTAGAATGATCCATTTACTCAGCAAATGGGATAACTTAATGACCTGAGGGGGTGAAAGCTTTTAAGCTGTTTGAGAGAAACAGACTGAGCAATAAAATTTGAATAGCAAGTAATATAACAGTTAACAGTAAAAGGCTTTGCTGCTGAACATAAAGTAATTATTTTTCATTAAGTGTGTATTATACATAAAAATGATTAGTAACCTAATACCAATTAATTAATAAAGCTTTGACTTAGAGCTCATCTTCCATTTCACCACCAGCATTCAGTACAGCTGCTATTCACGGCCTGCAGCTGATCTTATGATCCTTTCGCCCCTCATCCTCCTTTCTCCTCCACCTGGGATAGATGCTTTGCTCTTACCTGGAGGGGGAATTCCATCCTTTTCCATAACACACCATGGACTCAGTCTTGGAGGTGCTGATCTGCAAACCAACTCTGCATTCGCACTTAATTGCACACTGTTCCAAGGTGTGCTGGTGACAAAAGGACATCATCTGCAAAAACAAACACCTATGGGAATGTACTTTGGGTAATGATTAAAAGAATAGGACTGTACAACGGCAGCTGAAATTAGTTTTCTTCACAGCGTGGCGGGCTTCATTCTACACTCTGTAGTTCATCAGTCTGAAAGGAACTTGGCTCTTTGGTATTTAGAAGAGTGAGTTTAGGTGGTTCAGGCTCCTAATCAAGATGTCCCCTGTGAACCTTCGGCTGGAGGTCTATCTGGCATGACCCAACTGGGATGAAATCCTGGAGTTGGCTCATGACTTGCTGGAGAGATCAAATCTCTCTACTGGCTTGGGGTTGACTGGGGATCCCTCAAAATGAGCTGGGAGCTGCAGGGAACTAGGACGTCTGGGCTTTTCTGTCACCCTGTTGTCACCTTGTTGGATGAAGTTGTTTGAGAAGAAGAAGAAGCTAAAAAGAAGACAACAAGAAGACAACAGGTGTCTTTTTGTCCCACTGAACTTTGTGTTGTCCTGTTGCAGCAGTTAACATGGTGAGTACAATGCTCATAACTAATAAATAAAAATGATGGCCAAAAACATGTATTATAAAACCTGAAAAAACCTTTAATCGTCTGCCTCACTGGGCAGTTTCAGACAGTACTATTTGGCTCAAGAGTGATGAAGGTCCTAATATAATCCTGAGACCTTATGTACTGTAAAGGGAGAACCCGTAGCTAAAGTTAAACTGACATTTTTAAATGTGGCACTTGACTGTTTGCATTTTTGTGCCTTTAAAGGTGCAGTAAAAGAGGCCATTTCAAAAGTCTCAAGGTAAGCCAGGGATCATATTCCCGCTTGAAGCCTGGAATTATTCCACACTGTGGGTCACGGGGTGATTATCTCTTCCTGTCAGGAATGCTGAGAATTTCCTGCATTTTCCCCCCTCTTCCGGCCTTGTTAGTGGTTGTGCCTGAACATGTGACAGAGCTTGGGCCCAGTCCGCTCTGTTTGAGCAGCAAGCTTTCTGTTACTGTTATCTAACGTTCAGCTGGAGCTTTAACATAAGCACTGACTTAAAGGGCCATTTACACAGCTTTCAGATCAAGTGGAGATGCTGAATCAGATGAAGTGCATTCAGTAGGGCATATAATGTGCACCTGCTCTGAAGAGGCTACAGATATGACCTGATATCACTCTCTATCCACTGAGCTTTTTGCTACATAAAGCCACTTTCATGCACCACGCTTTGTGTACCTGTTATTTACCGAGCCACATGTTGTTAACTAATTCTTTTAAGTCTGTGGGCTTCGGTGAATCCTTTTTACTGTTTTGCTGTGGTGTTGCAGTTTATGCAAGACTGTCTGTTTTTAATGGCAAGTGCTGCCCTTTAACCTTTCGCTGTTATTCTCAGGGCTGACGAAAGTTGCATTACTATGCAAGGCGGGCTAAGTCCACATTCCTGAGCAAGGACATTGAAAGGATAGTTTCTGTGTGCTCTCAAGTGTGTGAAGTATGCTGTTTGTTGATCACTGTGCACTTGGCTCTTTGCCGGAACATGTGAACATATGCTACATGTATGCACATATGTGTGTGTGCGTGTGTGTTTGCTCAAGCTCTGGCAGCAGTCAGCTCTCAGCTATGTTGTTTGTGTCCAAGGGAGAAAGGAAAGCTCTGTTTGTGTAGGGTGGTGGTGCAAGAGGGGGTGGAGTAAGAATCAGACCCAAGTATAGGCTGTTTCACCACAGTAACTCTCTCCACCCATTCTACGCCCTTCTCTCCCTCTCCTTTCTCTCCCTCTTGCAGTCCCACCTGCTTTTTCATGAGGGCGACTAGGGCACCAGAACAGGGCGGGAAGATGTAGACAGACTCAAAATGGAGGAGAGAAGAATGACATCGAGGAATCTGAGGCCAACTTAATAAAGAGGGGAGGTGATTCAGGGTCTCAAACTGGATATTTGAAAGGATATGATCACAGAATTAAAGTTTTTATGTCTTTAATCTGGTTTTATGGAACCATGTGGATAGGTTTGCTTACATTTGGGCAAATTTTAAAGATATCTGTCCCAAAGGTTTCTCCCTCCACCACAAAGTAACGAAAGTAAATGGAATTCGTGTTGTGGTGCTTGAAAAATGACATTTTCCAGAAACAGTAACCTTGTCACTTCGGGTTCATTGTGCTGTCTGTGAATTATCCAGAGTGACACAGTTTAGGAACCAGATGCTGCTGTCATTTTTCACTTGAGTCATTGATAGAGTCATTAACAAAGTAACGAGGGTAACGAGCGTCTTAGTTTCTGATGAAGTCTGCAATTATAGGTGTTAGTGTCCCTGCATCAGGAGTCCCAAGTCAAAAAGTCAATCCGCCCAAGTGATTTTCCCCCGTGTGTGATGGAAATCTCAGCAAATGAATCCATGGACGGCAATAGTCTGCTAAGCCCAAAAGGGATTTAGCCGTTTTTAGCTTGCGGGTTTAGCACATCCAGTATTGCTTGGATGCGTTCAAGACCTAATTTGAAACTCTTCACAGTAATAAATGGAGTTGAAGTAAAAACAAACAAATACTGTGAGTCAGCATGGACAGGAATGCTAAAATATGTGTTTCCTAAATCAATAGCAGGGGGAAAAAAATAAAGAGTTTGGTGGAACTTGGTGGATTTATAGCTCAATGGAACAGGTCAGCAGTTAGCATTTGGTTTCTTTACAAACAAGAATAATTCCCATTAAAATGGATTCTCCCCTGAGAAGATTATCATCTGTCTATCTTTGTAGATGTTAACAAGTTAAAAGGAAGTTTTTAGCAAATTCCTAGCTAGTTAAAGTAAACACCAGCAAGATTTTTCACTACCTGGGTTGTACCTCAGACCCTGGGAAATTAAAATATATTTGCTAGTTAACAATTAAGACTTTGGTTTATTTAGAGAACTAACACTTTAAGGTAATTACACTGATCTACTAGTGTTGTGCCTCAACATATGAAGCTCATAATATGCTTTAATTATCTGGAGTTGTTTGTGTGTGCATATGTGATTGGTGACCTTTGTCTTATGAGGTTAATACTTTCAGCGTGTGCAGGGGGTCTTTTCTATAATCAATCTAATTCCTGTTGTGCGTCAAACATTAATGCACCGTCTCTATACAAGAGTATATTTACTTTTATATCTGTAAAGCAAAATACAGACTGTCAGCCAACACACTTGAAACAGTTTTTTGTAACCGCAGTGAGGAGATCTACAAGGGCGGAGCATCTCCTTCAATATCCACGCAGGTTTTTAGTAGCACAGCAGGTTGCCTTTCTTTTCCAGCTGTATAGTTGTGTTTGTTTACTGAAGTGCTTCTTCTCTGAAACATCAATCGGAGAAGAGTAAGAGCCACACCGAGCTTTGGACTACAAAGATAAAGAAAACAAAGAAGACGAACTGCCCACAGCCTGTCAGATCCAGTCTGAGCAACTCGAGGATAGTTCCAAGCATCAATCTGAAGGCTCTCAGAACACGAGCAAGCTGCAAACAGCCCAAGCATGCATGGCTAACTGTGCTGCCTGTGTCACACGGCTGTATGAACACGTTAACAAGACAGTAGCAAACAGGGACACTGTCGGATGGCTTGAAAACAATGATTCCAGCTAAAGTCAACCTGTGGACACTTCAAAGTCTTGAACAGATTTGGGATTTCAAAGCCCTAGAAATCACCTTTAAAGCAATTAAGCTGGCAGAATTTCTGCTTCAGGAACACCTTGTGATAATTGCATGGTCATGTCTTAGCCTTTGTAGTAGAGCTGCTCGGATTTCTATTTTTATCCTCTCGTCCTCACTAACAGAAAATCTAAAAATCCAACTGCATAATAGAACATTTATAGAGGGTTTACAGACTTTTCGAGCTTGCTTGTTTCTGCTCTGTCAGTGTGAAACTAGGCCATGGGCTTCAGAGACAGTGAAGGAGAAATGATGTAACTAGGGACATACATGTGTATGTTGTTTTCTCCCTGGAGCTTTGCAGCCCCGATCAACCCTTCTTGCCAGGCATCTGAGTCTATCTTCATTCTTGTCAAATAACAGAAATTATATCACAGCTTTCTATGTATGTATGTATGTATCTATCTATCTATCAGTACAATATACATTAATCTATTTCTTGGCCTCTCTTCTTCTCTTGATGTTAATTAACTCGACTACCTTTCCCAGAGGGCTCTCTCAGAATGGCTATTTTTTGTCCCTGTGCTCCGTATTGCATGAACCGATGCCTCACTATGTGGTACAACGTACACCTTGGCTCCTTTTGTCACCATAATGTGTTGATGCATGTGAAACACAGTCTGTCTCCAGCTCAGAGCATTGTACCTGCAGTGTTCCTCAACATGCTTTAAACAAAAACAATGACTACTCTCAGCAAGTGACATTACATCAAAATGGCACTGAAGTGACACTCAATTCAAAGTCAAGGAGGGTTTTTCTTTTTTGGCTACTCAAATATTATTTGTTTGTAAGGAATTTTACTAAAATAATATATTTTAAGCTATATGTAGTTAAGCCAATTATTTTCATTTAATGCCACTTTGTCCATGACCCTGGCTAACAAACTTGTGACAACCTAATGCAGACTTTTTCGCTCTTCAAAAGAGGATGTTTATCTCTGAGAGTCTAAAACTGCGTGACCAGCACTCAAGGCATCAGTGCAGAATGGCACCTTGTGCTGTGAGATGCCAGTGGCGTCTTACGGAACAGCAGTATTTGATGCATAGAGATAAGAAAACGTTGAAAAGTCGATAAGCTGTAGGTGATTTCTCAGGTTTGCACTTTGATGTTGACACAATTTCTGACAATGGTAAACAGATTTTACTCTGTGGAATCATGTTAGACCTTCATTTCACCTTAGAAAGGAACCCGTCTGGTGCACTCACTTCATTGGAGGGATGGCTTAGTGTAATGTGTATAAATTAAACACATAGACTGGAGGTGGTGCACGTTCACACTCAAAATTTGAGTACAAACTACCAAATTAAGCAACCTTAACCTGATGTAGACACAGTTCCTGGTAAACCATCCTATCATTGATGATGTTGCACTCATAATTCTTCCATCATCTTTCCTGACCCACGTTGTCTCGAAATACGCTAAAAGAAGACAGTCTTGCATGGGTAAAGCTAACTAATGAATACACCGAAGCTTAATAAAATGCAGCATACTAAATATACTTTGATGCAGAACTGGCTGCTTTATGGTGGGCAGTGTGCCATACTGCTTTACAGAGAGCCATGTTAGCTGTTCCCCTGTGAGTTCAATCAAAGCTGAGCAAACCATCTGCCAGCTGTAGCTTCCTACAATTCTCATGTCACTTTCCATATTCAAACTCCATCCATTTATCCGCCCATTTTCTTAACTGCTTACGTATGTGACTAAGGTTGCGGGGCGGCCTATTCCAGCTGATATTGAGCGAGGGACGAGGTACACTTTGGATGTGTCGCCAGTCCCCAGAATCATATCATATTAGTAACAATTTAAATGCAGGCCTTTTACATGTAAGAGAGTATTCTTTCAGTAATGCATTGCAGCTTCAATAAAGAGTGCTACTGCCGCCACTGGCATTTGTAAGAGTCTCATGTAACCCCTCTCCTTCTTTACACTTTTGGTTTCTATTTCTTTCAGTCTCCCAGTCCAACAGCAGCCTAAAGAAGCACCGGAGTCGGAGCATTTTCAGCCCCTTCTTCTGCTGCTTTCGCAACTACAATGACTACCACGTGGAGCCACCACCTGCCAACAACAAGACACTTTCTCTGCCCCTGCCCCCAGAAGAGAACGGCAGTCCTCCCAAGGTAAAGCTCATTTTTCTCTCTTGTCATAGTTGGCCAGAGTCCAAATTCCATACCACTTACATCCACATGTCCAACACACAAGAATTAGTTAATATTTTATGACTGAAATCCTAGTTTGACTGGAGTTCCAGTAACAAGTAACATTTGTTTGGTTTTGTTACAGAGACCTTGTTAGGGTTTGCCTTTTCCTGCAGAGAGCTGAGGCGCGCTCAGCCTCGCTGAGCTCCCTCCACAAATTTTTCCAGCTGCTTCAAACCCGTTGAACCCAGAGGTTGTTTACCATCCACTGCTTGAAAAATATGGGCTCACTTCCCATCTTGCATTCTTCGATATCTGCCTACGCACACAACCGCACACAAAATAACACACTGAGCACGCTGAGAAGCTCAAAAGACATGCACTCGCTCGCGCTTTCTGGCGCATGCTTGCACAAACTTGCACAAGTCTTACCATATACCCATGACAACGCATGTACAGAAGCACACATGCACTCAAACTGCTGCTTCTCTAATCCCCATAAAGTGGGCCTTGTGTGTGTCGGGGGTGAGGAATTGCCTGGCACCCACGCCTCCCCCTCTCTCCTCATGCACACTCTGACCAGTGTAGTGAGGATGTGTGAAGAGAAGGTTCTGGCTGTGGAAAAGGCGCCAAACCCTGAAGCTCCTCTACAAACACAGTGTTCTGCTGCCAAGGCAGGTACACGGGGCTAAAAATGGAGCAGAGTCATATCACATTTCCACTCCTGTTTACCTGTAAATGTCTCTCATTCAGGGGAGGAATGTGTGGCCCTTTACGGACGCTATACATGTGGTCAATAATGACCGGCTCTGGACCTCCTCTTAACAAATGAGTTCCCATTAATTTAGAGTGAACCTAGCGAACCTTGCCATAAAAAGCCTTGTTATAGTACACGGCTGATTTTTGAGCTGGGCCTGTGCCCACAGTCCCTCCCAACAGTGTACTGTTGCTGGATTTCTGGCCAGCCGTATTTGTTACTATGGCAGCTATGTTTGTTTTTGACTGAGTTGTTCTCACTTTCCTCTCACCGTGTACTATGTGTCTCTTTCCTCTGTCTCTCTCGCTTGTTTTCTCCCTGTCCATTTGTTGATTAGAATATTGATGTTGTCGATTTCTCCCTCGCAACAGTTTTTCACAGTTTTTCTTTCGCTTCCCTTTTCCTTTCCCCTCTGTTTTTCCACCGCGTCTCTCTCAATCTCTTTCTCTTTTTCTCTCTCTTTCTTTGTTTTCTCCAGTGTGACCAGGTCCAGGTCATCCCCATACCCAGTGTATGTATTATTATCTTTTGTTTTTCATCATCTTGCTCCAGCTCAGTAACCTCCTCCCTCTGCTTGCTGTGCCTCATCATTCTTGCTGCATGCAGCTGTTGACACAGAGGTGATTTTTCTTTGCTGTCAGATGTAATTTTGCACTGTCCCTTTCATATGATCACGTGGCTTTCAAGGCTTTCCTTTGTGCTGCTTTCTCTCCACTCACAGAATTGATAGAAAGAAGCAACTCAGATCCATTTACTATCACATGATGTGTGTGTGGCTTTGTCATCTTATCCATTTCTTAGTATTGGAAGACAAGAACATGAGACTGATTTTCTTATTAGATCAAATTGCACCACCAATTTGTGTCATCAAGTGGATAGACTTGATTGAATTAGGTATTTGTCTTTATAAAGGAAGATTACATTGGGATTATGTAATCAGTGGTCAAAAACTACTGTTAGTTCATTAGAAGGTGGCTTGGTTTCAGTGACTTGTACTTTGTCAGATGCTCACCAGAAAAGGGGATTCATCTGATCCCCACTTTGTGCTGAAACGGCAATTCATTTAGCTATTTTGGAATCTATGTGGTGCCTGTGGTTCACTGTAATTTAGGATATTCACACTCACAGCATCCCACATCGCAGCCAAGCTTTAAACTACACCACCCAGCAGACACCTCCCTACAATAACAGGAAATGCATGCGGCGATGAGGTCTGCTCTTTTTCTTGCCGGGTAGGTCCAAAGAGGTGACTTAAATAACTGTAGTTGAACTGGACAGGTCACAGCTGCATCGATTTTTAATATAATGCAGTGTAAAATCACCATTCATTTGTCATTATTAAAATATAAAAATGACATTTGTTATGATATATAGCTGAAATTTGCAATTTGAAATCTTCTTACCTCAATAATCCATTCATTTCTTACAGAGCTTTGTAATTAAATAAAAAAAAATAAAAGCTATCTAAGACTATAAGACCCATTTCACTTTTTACATTACACATACAGTATGCAAAATTCGTGAGCCACCCCTCATTTCTTTATATGTTGCTTCCAAGGAGTCAGACTTTCTTGTAATTTTTTAAAGTGCTCTTGACCAATAGTTCTCCAGGTTTTCTGACATTGGGTGCTTTTTCACTCATTTTCAGAGGAATGGTTTTGTTTGTTAAGCCACTTAACACTGACTTATGAATCATTCAAGCATAAAAAAGTCACCCAAACTCAAGGGATCAACCAGTGTTGTGTCTACACAACAGACAACTTGGCAAAGAACCAATTTTAAATTGCATCTTTAGGCACTTCGTTACAAGCAGCCTGTCACAAAAACACAGTTTGTTCCCATTTCTTTAGTTAAATCTATGAAAAATGCTAAAGATAACACAGTTTGACAGTTAATGGAAAAAGAGCTATTAGCCAACATTTTGGCATACAGTGTGTCCTTAAAATTTGAGCAAACTGGACAAGTGAAGGACAAAAGAAGAAGTGGCAAGCCTAAAAAAATATCTACAGCACATGAACAGTATCTGAAAGTCATGTCCTTAGGAAATAGCAAGAAATCCAGCAAAGACCTGACACAGGACCTGAGAGAGGCATCTGGCCCTTCAGTTGATCCATCTACTGTTCACTGAAGCCTCATCAGAAATGGTCTCAGTGGAAGGGCGGCTGTCAAGGAGCCATTTTTAAGGAAGGGAAACAGGAAGAAAAGGCTGAGGTATGCCAAATTACACAAGAGCTGGACTGAAAAAGGCAGGGGACCAGAGGCAACAGGTCTTATGGAGTGATGAATACAGATGTAAAATTCTTGGTTCATTGTCAATATGTACAGAGGAATTTAGGAAAGAGGTACAACAGTGAGTGTCTACAGCCATCTGTAAAACACAGTGAAGACTCTGTCATAGTTTGGGGCTGCATTTCAGCCAGTGGTGTTGGGGATCTTGTCAAAGATGATGGAATTATGAATGCAGAAAAGTACCATCAGATTTTGATCCACCATGCAATACCATCTGAAAAGATTATTGGCACAGTGTGGGAGATGTTGACAGAGAATGGAACAAAAGGCAGCTAACATCAAAAGAAGAGCTTTGAATGTCCTTCAGGAAGCCTGGAGAACTATTCCTGAAGACTACTTAAAGAAATTACAAGAAAGCTTGTGGCTCAAGACTTTTGCACAGTACTGTATTAAACGCAAGTTTGCAGTGATGCATATGTATCACGGACTTGGCTCATTGTTGTCGTTATATTAAGTATTTTTAATCTTAATTTGCTTGCAGATAACAGAAGGAAATGCAGTGTGTCCCAATAAAAAAAGAAAAAGCTTTTTCAGTCTTTAGTTTATGATTTTATATGATTTCAACATGGTTCTTCTATATACAGTACATTCATTACAGCAGTAGTATAGACATTTGCTTCCTTCCTTACATGAATGTAGGCTGCTCCTCTCTATATACTCTCTAATACACTTTAAAGTAGCATATCTGTTGCAAGGGGTTTTCACATTTTAATTCCACTCAAGTATTGTGTAATCTACTGTACATGTTCTGTGGGTTCCTTGAAGCCATCCAGGGAGCTACTGCAATTTTCATTTATTTCATAATCCGAAAAGGAGAAATTTGTCTGTTTATTTGATCTGCTGCTTCCCGCTTATCAAGTTAAATAATTTTCACTTAGTTAGCACAGTACGCTATTTAACAAGTTTGTGAGAGCGCTCCCTGGCTGTGCCTTTAGGAGAACGCTTATTTTAACTCCATGCGGCTGCTTGGTGAGAATGTCAAGGTCCCAGTGAGCCTTTCTGTCTTTGTTCAACCTGCATGTGTAAATCACATTCATCACGCCTTGACAGGATGCCATTCAGTGTCCTTGCTCAAAGGGGAATGCTTCCTGTGATACATCAGCATGCAGTCCTGCCATAAGACATGATAAATACAGTCAGCGTGGACAAAACACACAGAAACACAGATACATGTAGAAAATCTTTGGCATACTGGGTAGCAGCTCACACACTGATGTGTACGTGTTTAAGATTGACAGAGTCCTTGATCCCAACCTCTGTATAGATTTTTTGTGTGTACGGATGACCGTGTATGTGCCTGTGCATGAACGCCTGGATGTTTGTGTGTGTGAGGTGTGAGTGTGTGTCCCCTATGGCCGGACCATCTGCCCTGTGCCTGTGTGTAACCTCAGGCTCACTTAGCAGAGGACACTAGTATCCCCCCCCCCCCC
>VUQI01003265.1:1574-28585 GCA_015106735.1 Paratilapia polleni | reverse complement strand
TCTTTGAACAGTCTTGTAGGGATGGGGTCCAATAGACAAGTTGATGGTTTAGAGGAAATAATTATTGAAGTTAACTCAGAAAGATCAATTGGAGAGAGAGAGTCTAAATAAGTATCTGTATGTTACTCTGTTTCACCTGTGCTTTGTTCTTACCTGTGTCTTGTTTTGCCCATCCATCCATCCATTTTCTTACGCTTATCCGGAACGGTCGCGGGGGCAACAGCCTAAGCAGAGAAGCCCAGACCTCCCTCTCCTCAGCCACCCCCAGCTCATCCGGGGGGACACCGAGGCGTTCCCAGGCCAGCCATATCCTGGGTCTACCCCGGGGCCTCCTCCCGGTGGGACATCCCCTGAACACCTCACCCAAGAGGTGTCCAGGAGGCATCCTTATCAGATGCCCGAACCACCTCAACTGGCTCCTTTCGATTTGGAGGAGTAGCGGCTCTACTCTGAGGCCCTCCCGAATGACTGAGCTCCTCACCCTATCTCAAAGGGAGAGACCAGCCACCCTTCGAAGGAAACTCATTTCCACCGCTTGTACCCGTGATCTCCTTCTTTTGGTCACTACCCAGAGCTCATGTCCAAAATCGACGGCTTCGTTTTTACGCTCAGCTCTCTCATCACCACGACGGTGCAGCGCCCGCATCAGTGCAGACGCGGCCCCAATCCGTCTGTCAATCTCCCTCTCCCATCTCCCCTCACTCGTGAACAAGACCCAGAGATACTTAAACTCCTCCACTTGGGCCAGCAACTCATCCTTGACCAGGAGTAGGCACTCCACCCTTTTCTGGCTGAGAACCATGACCTCGGACTTGGAGGTGCTAATTCTCATTCCCGCCGCTTCACACTTGGCTGCAAACCGCTCCAGTGCGAACTGGAGGCCACCACCTGATGAAGCCAACAGAACCACATCATCCGCAAAAAGCAGAGATGGGATTCTGAGACGACCAAAGTGGAAGCCCTCCGCCACTTGGCTCCACCTAGAAATTCTGTCCATAAAAATTATGAGCAGGATCGGTGACAAAGGGCAGCTCTGGCGAAGTCCAACACCCACCGGTGTCAGAGTCCGACATATTGCCAGCAATGCAGACGAAGCTCCTGCAATGGTTGTACAGGGAGTGAATGGCCCGTAACAATGGGCCAGACACCCGAAGCACCTCCCACAGGATACCCAGAGGGACGCAGTCGAATGCCTTCTCCAAGTCCACAAAACACATCAGATGCAGAACATGGTCCATTCGGACTCAATGTCCCCAGCCTCCCTCAGAATGCTGTCGAAGTTCTGCCGGAGGTGGGAGTTGAAGACCTGACGGATTGGGGCCTCTGCCAGGTGCTCCCAGTGCACCCTCACTAGACGTTTAAGCGTGCCAGGCCTATCCAGCATCCTCCCCTGCCACCTGATCCAACTCACCACCAGGTGGTGATCAGTTGACAGCTCAGCTCCTCTCTTCCCCGAGTGTCCAGAACATATGGCCTCAGATCAGATGATATGATTATAGAATCGACCTGCGACCTAGGGTGTCCTGGTGCCAAGTGCACTTATGGGCACCCTTATGTTCTAACATGGTGTTTGTTATTGACAAGCTGTGATTTGCACAGAAGTCCAACAACGGAACACCACACAGATTCAGATCGGGCAGGCCGTTCCTCCCAATCACGCCCCTCCAGATCTCACTGTCATTGCCCACATGAGCGTTGAAGTCCCCCAGTAGGACGATGGAGTCACCTGATGGAGCACCCTCCAGTACCCCATCCAGCTACTCCAAGAAGGCTGGGTACTCTGAAATGACAGTCAGGACCCGTTCCCCAACCCGAAGGTGCAAGGAAACAACCCTCTTGTCCACCGGGAAGAACCCCAACGTACAGGCAGCGAACCGGGGGGATATAAGAATACCCACCTCCAGACTGGAAGAGAGTCCAGCCCTTCTCCAAGAGACTGGTTCCAGAGCCCAAGCTGTGCGTTGAGGTGAGCCCGACTATATCTAGCCGGTATCTCTCAACCTCACGCACTAGCTCGGGCTCCTTCCCCACCAAAGAGGTGACAGTCCATGTCCCAATAGCCAGCCTCGGTAGCCACAGTAAGGTGGCGATTCCCCGAGAGGTCCTACAGAGTATTTAAATTTAAATACTCTGTAGGACTTTAAATACTCTGTAATACTCTGTACGTGAAATTTAGCAAGTAACATTACTACTTATCCATTATAATCCAACCCAGTCTCAGTTTGTGAAATAGTCATGGGCTTTAAGCTTTTAATTTGTCTATCTGGACACGAATTGTACATTTTTTTATGTATTCCTCAACATGAATTTCCATCAGTCCAGTCTCATATGTACTGATTTGTGTCCATGTACATGAAATGAATATTTTACACTTTTAAAAGGCAAAAAAAAAAAAAAAGTCAGCATTAGGAGGTTGGAGGGGTTGGTGGTGGAGCAAAATAGTCACACAGATACACACAGGTTTTCATACATCATTTCTATCATTTTCAAATATGTTATTAATTACAAATATTTGGCTGGGTTAGGTTTAGGCATTAACAATGACTTTATTAGGTTTAGGTGTTAAAAACTACTGGGTTAAGTTTAGAAAAAGATCAGGGATTGGGTTACAAACAGAACAGTTGCCACATCTTTTAAAGCTTTGTTTTCTTCATTGTCATGGTGATGCCTCCCTGCTTTCTCTGGACAAAATATGTAATTCTGACATGAAAGATGTTTCCTGTTGAAATACAATACTTAAAAATTTGTGTTTAATGACACAAAAAAAACCACACTATTTTTTTCATGACTTTCACATTTTGGTATGACATTAAAGTCACACAAACATACACACACACACACACACATATCCAACATTAAGAATACAAGAAAATAAAAAAATTTAAAGGCTGCATGATTGTGAGCGGCTGACAAACAGCAGCTATGTTACAGTTGAGAGCATTTTGAAGAAAACAATTTAGTTATTTGTAATCATTTCCAACTGTAATACTTATTTAGTATTTAAAAATCTAACTACATTAAACAGGAATATGCAATCTCAAAATGAAGTAGATCAGAAGAATTATAACAATGACACTGTAGAAACTTGGTTAGCCATCAATAATAAAGACATCCCTCATCAATTACATGTGCTGCTAACAAGACATTCGGTATATGAGCTGATCAGCCAGAAAATACCTAAATGGATATTGACTCTGATGTTTTAGTGACCAAAGAAGTTCTTTTTATTATATTTTGACGTAAAGCGCTTATTAAAATAGGTTTGTGCCTTTTAAGTGTACATAATTTGTGTTTAATGTTTTTGTTTCAAATGGGAGTGGAATTATGTAATTTTTATCAAAACCAGAAGTTGAAAGGCAACAAGCCTTTGTATATTTAGCCTTTATGTATATTCTTGTCAATCACATGAAGATAAACAGTTTTGACAGACACCAAACATCAAATCCCTACTGCCCACATCAAACGTGTGCAAGAGTGCTGGATCAGTTGAATGACTTGGATTTAATCCTTGCTGCCTTTCAAGTGCAGCTAAAGGGATTTCTTTTTTTTATTTTCATATAGTATTTCTATTTTACTGATTCTTAAGGTATAAATTTGAAACCATATTATGCAAAGAGCATGGCAAGCCAATCTAGTCTTTCTATTTATTGCCATCCTGAAACAAGTTTGGCAGCCAGTGAAAAAGTAGTGCAGCTATGTTTTAACCACTGTCAATAAAAGATGTGGTGTTACTGAGTTTCAAGTGACAGATCTGTGAGTTCAGAGCCAGGAGAGGGACTACAAAACTCCCAGTTTAATTATTTTATTCTTGAAAAGAGTGTCTAGAGTAATATTCTTTTAGGGCACCCATATTTCCTTGATTCTGTAGAGAGATATGTGCTTTTACTTCACTGATTTGTACGGGCTGTGCAGTGTGCACAAAAGGAAGAAACACCTAAATCACTTTGAGGGATAATCCTTCTTTTAAATTTATTGTAAACACTACTTTGCCTTTACTTCAGGATTTTGTTTTACAGCTGCAGTAACTTTTTTTCTTTTTCTTTTTCTTTTATAATTATTTCTTAGAATTTCTGTGTTTTTAAGTTTTAATGTAAAAATCTAAATAAAAGTTGACACAGGATTCTGAATATCGAGTCTTCAATCACTCTAATGATTATGGTCCCACCTAGGCAGCTAGCCCTATCAAGCTGTATAGTGCCAGCTCCTCCATCAACCTGGATTCCTAATTGATGGTGCTAGAGAAGAGTTATTTGAATGGATTACTGTAAAGAGCATCATGGATTAGCCTGTGAGACATGGATCTTGAGGGAGTCTTAAATTAGTCACATAAAGTGATTATAAAACATCCATATGGTCAGCAGTTATTGGGCTCCCTCCTTATCAAAGCAATTTAACCCTTCTTGTAATTTCCTCAAAGTACTGATATCAATTTGGCCTGTTAAACCTTATGTTGGCTGCAGTGTGCAAGTTGGTGCAGTGATGTTTGTTGGTGCACCAACAAACAATGCCTACAGGAAATGCCTACAGGAAAGAAATGCAACTGATTGTAAACATAGCTTTGGTTTATGTGGATGTCATTGATTGCTTAGTTGCTGGGATGTCAAGCTGGTAACACAGAGTGTATATCACACCAAAGTCTTGTTTAACCATTATGGTCTTTTAGGAAAGACTAATGCAACATGCTATATTTGCCATGACAGAATCATCCATATTTAAAAGATAAAAAGGCTTTTTTAGGTCTTTGATAACATTACTGGTGGGAATGACAGAGCTATATCTGAATAAAAGAGAATCCCACAGTACTGCATCCTCTGTGGTACTGTTGCAATTCTGTATTGGTGTATTTCCCAGAAATTAACTCATCCGCTTGCCTTGCCCAGGCAGTCATCAGCCTTAATGTACTGTGATTTCAGTGATCACTATACTCACTTGATGCTACCTCAGTACATTAATTTGTTAATAAGATACATCTATCAGAAATATTGCAGGACTTTTTTTTTTCACTGTACATCCCATGAAATGGTTTGCTATGTAAAGGATGACAAGATCCAAATTAGACGATAACATGCATGAGCCAATATCCTGTACATGCTCTAGTCCATTTGTGTAGGCATATGTTAAAACAGTGTGGGTTTTTGTGAAACATAGTTCTTAAACTATCAAACTTTAGATACTCCAGTTACCTGGAGTAAGAGCAAAAGTAAGAGACCAGATCCAAAAGTTGCAAAATTTGTAAGGGGGGTATTTTATTTCACTCCAAAATGCATTGCAGCACATGGGTCAGTTGTGCCCTAAAATAATCAAGTAGACTAAAAGTGGCCACACCTTCAGAAGAACAATGTTGAGAGATTGTAAGGCAGCTTCATCATCAATTTGCAAAATGTACAGTAAAATGCAAGACTCCAATCAGGAAAAGTCCTGTAAAGAATTACTAGTGGTCTCAGAGGATGAATATTGGCTACTAAACTACTTCTCAAGAGGGGGAAACAAAGCCAAATACACAGACCAGAATTTCACAGTGTGTGCCTGGAAAATAGTCCTACTTATGAATCCAAATTTGAGATTCATGGCAGCAACCAAGGGGTGACAAGTAGAAGAGATAATGATAATTCATTGTATAATCAGTAAAACACAATGGTGGGAATATTCAAGTCTGGGGGTGTTGGACACCTGCAAAATAAAAAAATCTTGACTAAAAAGAAGCAGCATTACAAAGACATGCTTCTCTCTCTGGTTAGCATCTGTGTGGAGAAGGATACATACTGCAGCATAACTGTATGTTGAGCAATTGAATTGTATGAAGCAATTTCCCTGTGGGGATCCAAAAAGGCCAGGTGACTCTGAAGTCACCTGGCCTTTTTTCAAGCTCTCTGAACATTTACAGAACTTAATGTCTCAAAAACCTGAGCAATCCTGACAGTACAAGTAGTTCTTTGGATTCCAGCATCATCAGATTATGCTGGAAAACTGTGAGTTGTCAGGTTTCACACACACAAGTTTGGATGTATGCTGTCATTAAAGAAATCTGGAGGCAAAGCAAATAATTTGCAAATATTTTGAATTTATTTTTATTTTATTTTTTTTTTCAAACTCTCAACTTTTTGTTTACATTGTTATGGTGACATTATTTCTAAGGACAAAATTCTATTAAATTCACCACAAAAGTAAGAAAACACATAAAAACAAGTGCATTATCCCATAATGTATTCACAGTCTAAACTAACATACATGCAAGTCAACCATAATGCCAGTCAACACACTGCTTGTTCTTATAATGTCATTTCCATTATTTTAATTAAATCCTCTATTTTGTTAATAAAGACATGCACAGGAAACCAGCCTATGACTTGGCAATGAGAAAAGCAATCATGGAGAAAATGAATAGAAGTTAAAACATGGAAGCACAGTTTTGATAGACAGCTGTCAGCCATTCATTACAGACTCCCTAATGATTTTTTTCCACACCACTGATGAAATGCTGCGGCACCTTTCTCTGCATGACAGGGAACTTTTCCCATGATGACACCTCAGTTCTTCCATCTTATTACATGCCATTCATTTAGTGAGGCGACTGAAAACAAAGCCCCCTGTCTATACTGGACATTTTGAGACATTAAAGAACCTGCATTTTTTTGAATGACTATACTGTTTTTGAAACCCAAATTTAACTATTTTCTTGAGTGAGGAAAGTGAGGATATGAGGCTTGTTTGTTACATTAGTAGCCTATTTAATTCAGTTTGTAAGAAATTAACAACTAAGCTTTGCTACTTAAGCAGCTTTAATATAACAGAACAAAATATGCTGTTAAATGAGCCTTTAGCAGCAATGCATTTATCCGTGCCTATCACTTGTTCATGTACTTGCAGGTACATGTTAATTAACTCACTGCTTCTAATAAGAAGCTAAAACTGATATGAAAATGTCACAAGTATATAGACTTCCCATGGCACATTCAGCTTTGTATAGTGATTTTCTTAAGACATTCTCTTTAGGTTGAAGATAACACGACTGCAGGAGATTAGACGTCAGGGTACTCAAACAAGAAAACTGTTACAGAATTGTTTTGTCATAGCATTATATCATAAACCATTTGCCAGTAATCGTATTATCAGCTTTTAATCCCTTTGACTTACATTCTCTGTTATTGCCATGACTAAACTAGTTGAAGCAATAATTATTCTGCTATAATAAGCTAGAATATTGGTACCATGAGTTAGTAATGCTGTTTAAGTTTCAACAGTTTTTTTTCCAACTTTGTAAGGTTGAGATTCACTGTACAGCAGCTATATTAATTTACCTTTGGTAAGTGAGATGAATTGAAAGAGATTAAACCCACATATGTAATATCCTAAGACTTGCATACACATTGATGTGTTTGCTTTAAACTGGCCACAAAAAGACCAGCATCATTTTTTCATGTGCTAAAATGTGAAAAAAAGAAAAAAATAGCTCTAGCTACTACAGTAAAGCACTGATTTAATGATATTCATACATATTATGTATGATATTTATGACATAAGGTGCGATCAAACATTCCTCCACTCGCACATTAAAAGCTAAATAAATTTTAAATATAAATAAATAAATAAAATCTGAATAAAATTGGCTGCTCCCCTCAAGGCTGGCTCTTTATCTTTCCAGCCTATCCAGTATTTTTAGATCACTCCCTGGAGACTTGCATGTGCCCATTTTCACCATTACCTTTAAAGTCAAATTTCAATATCTGTGTCAGACTGACCTGATTTCTATTTTGATATCATCAACAATGATGGGAGCTGGGTCTCTGGCCATGGTCCAGAGACCAAAGAGCAGTTCTTAGTGGAAGAATTCACACTGTCCCAGCCCTGAAAGTAGTGCAACATGACCAGGAGCACACTTCTTTTTTTTCTATACACCCTGAATATGTCACACAGGGTCAGATATCAATGTGGTGATCTGCTGTAATGTCCTGAGGCATCCTGTTGCCAGATTTTGTTTTTTCTGAACTAAATTTCCATCCAGTAGGGCCTTTAACCAAACAACAAATGCATACATAGCAATGAAACGCTAGTCTGTGTTCACTAATAAAGGTTGCAAATAAGTGTGATCCAGACTTTCAGCTTTGCTTTAAAAGGCCATGTCAGAATTGAACTTGGTAAAAAAAATAATAATAATAAAGATCATATTCATTTGACAGTTTAAGGTCTGTCATCATGACTGAAAGCAGTGACTTCAACAGGGCATTGTAAAAGCAGAATGCTTCCATTGGTGAAATGATTAATCACACCACAAAAGCATCTGTCTGTGTCCACTATGTAATGTAACTTGTCATGTGACCTTTCGATTCTGCTGAATGATAATTGCCTCTGCCTCTTTTCCTTAGTAGGTTATGACACACATGACATTTATTGACTACACACAAGTATTATACAAGTACTTTAAAAGAAGTGTGCAAAAGACAATGCAGATGAGGAGCATCTGTAAAAGAGAGGCAGTCGATTTGATATGGAAGGTTTGTATTATCTATGATGGTGACTGAGGCTGCTGCTAAAACCCTCATTGTAGTGTTTCTGTAAATAGGGAAAGATGAATTCTACCAAAATTCCTGTCATTCAGGAGGCATGCAGCATGAATGGCATTGTTATGCTAACAAATATACCATTACTTTTCAGAGCCCATCAAATACACAGTAATTTTTAACCTCTGTTTGCTTCTTATAAAATATTTTCGCGACATGAAGAAACAGTATTTCAAAACACAGCAACGTAAATACTCCTCATTTCGCATGTGAAAGTTAATTCAGATGGACATCATCACTAAAAATGCAAATTATGCCACAGTATTGTTGGAGAATTTATTTGTTTGTGGTTCCAAATGTCCATTTGCACTCCAAGCATTTATTCACTGCATCATGCAAACTAACTGGGATAAAAAAAAAAAAACTCCCAGCAGTGTACCTGTCATCTTGTGTTGAGCTCTCCTTCCAGTCTACACTTGGTTTTCTGCGGTGGACCAAAATGCCTTTCACTCCTCTGATAGCAGAGCACAAGCTCTGTGTTGCATCTTCTGCCCCTTGTTGAGCCTGAGAGAGTTTGCCCTGTCAGAAACAATAACTTTCCTTTCAAGGCAGAGACCGTTTTATTTCTTGGAGTAGCTATCACACAGGGTGGTTGTTTCCATTTGCCACCCTGGTGTTCCCTTTCATTCCTGCACTCATCATAGATGTTTCTAGCATCCTTGCTAGCACCAATTGATTTTATTTCCTGTCACCTTGTCCAGCTATAACAGACTTTTGTGTTCTGTAAAAAGAAGTGAATATGAGAGGCTCAGGGTGGAATATGAAGTGATGATTTCAACCATATCAGGTAATAATCACTTGATCTCCCTGACCACAAACTACACAGTTCATTTACATAACAGATTACATGTTCTCACTAAATCTGTTGCTTCTGATGCTCCTACTGACTCTCATTCAGCACCAGATGCTTAAATGCAACAGCCATGAAGGGATTATTACATATGGGCACAGGCCTTAAAGCCTCAGCTAAGTGACTTAACATTTGCTGTTGAAAAGTCAAATTAGCTGAACTAATATAAATCTGTATAAGACGGTAAAGATTATTGAATTCAGAATTGTCTCGCATTGTCTTTATGGAGCTAATCTGAAAGCGATAATGTCCTCTTCCTAAATGTGTCAGATAGTCCACTGGGTCACACAGATATAAACATTCAGCACAGGGAATGACTACTCCGGTTCACAGCTTGTCAATCAGAGCACCGAGACAGGTTGAGCTGTCACTCAGAAACACGGTACATAATTGAATTAGCTCCAGTCTCTTTCTGAAGGTTAATTGGTAGGGAAACCTCTGCTGAGCATGGCAAGGTAATTGACAAAGATTAAGAAATGCCATCTTATCTGTCAGATTTTGTCGGCATATGTGAACTTTATCATTTCTGTAAATATCAGATATTAAAAACTATGAAGAAGTTAAAGCCAAGCAGTTAAATTGAATCTTCCCAGACTGTAAATTTTCCATAACTTTCTGTCACGCTAAGAGCTGCACAGGAGCTCCCACTTTAGTTCGATATGTCATGAGTCAGCAGCTAGAGACATTGCTGACAGATGCTTTGGCTCGGAGGGCAGAATAACGCAGCAAGTTGATGGTCAGTTGATGGCCTGGAAAATTGCATTTAAACCTTTAGGTGTTATTCCAAGTTGTATCTTACTCTCAAACACAGAATTAAATTAAACTCTACTTCTCTCCTGTCCATTTGATAAATGCTCTCTATAGTCCAGTTGCTTTTCTTCTGTTCAGTATGCATTCTGTAGAGCTGACCCATTATGGTTTTATTATAAAATGGAATTTTTTAGTCTGTGGCACAGAGATCACAGCACTAACATTAAGATGCTGAAGATAGTTGGACAGGATGCACTTTCTGCTTTTGGGTTTTCTGCCAACTGTTGTTCTGGGTTGCTTTAATTCTCCTGCAGGGTTTCACTGATGCATCTGTTTCCATCAACGCAGTGTGATTCCACACCATTCTCCATGGCTTATCATCTTTATAAGAGGTGTCACCCAAAGTGGAGCTTTTAGTTTGTAATGAGATTTTTTGCTCTCGTCTCAGCTTGAATCGTACTAGGTCATGAGCCTGCTGAAGGACTCTTGATACACTGAAGAACAATAGAGTGAGATATTGGGAATTTACAAGAGATGGCAGGGCAGTAAGTCATTTAAAGTTTTACAAAGTATGACACCTGTGTGGAATACCAAGTAGGAAGAGAGCTGAATGTAACTTTCGAATAGACCAAGAGGCAGTTAAAATTCAGGATGCCTGTGCATGTGTGTATCAGCACAACCTTTGCACTTGAGGCCTTAATTATCCAAAAAGGATCTGTTATTTGACATTTAGCGCTAATGTATCATCAACATTAATTGAGATCAACCAACACTTCAGCAATACTTATTATCCCAATGCTAATTCAGAGCTAATTAGCAGGGACCAGTACTAATTGGCAACTGTAAGATTTTGTGTCTTTTATTAATTTCAGGAAAACACTAATAAACCTGGGTTGGGAAGACAGGAGACATTAATTGTGTTAGTTCAGCTGTCACTGTCTTTTTTTTAAAAACACATCTCTTCTTGTCTTTCATTTGAATCTTGTTTTTTTTTCATATTTGCATTACTTTTTCCACTCTTTCACAGTGAATGTAAGTTTTTAAATAACTACTGAGATGCCCTTGCTTTTTATTGTTGTTATTCTAGCTCAATCAATGGGAGTATTAAAACCGTAACTTAATATGAATTTGGGCTGCAACACACACACAAGGAGAAACTTCAAAAATGTTCTTCTCTCAAAACTTAACCATGCACACACTACAAAAACTAGAAATATGGTGCAACTTATAATGCAGAATATTGTTAAGATTATTGTTAAGATTATTCTCCCCATGACACCCATGCATTACCTCAAATAATCTAAAATAAACATATGCACATAAACAAATATCTGCATTGAATATCCAGCATCTGTAGCAAAAGGACAAGATTTTTGTTAACAGCGGCTTTTTGGTTTCTGTTTGTAATGTGCTTGTAGTCCGTGTAGTATTGGCCAATGATGTTTGTGGAGGTTTTGGTTGCATGCACATAAACAGTCCGTTTGGGGTGCAAGAGAGGGAATGCAATCTAGAAACCACTGGCAATTGTCTGATAAAGATTTAGCTTTTTATTCTTCACTTGAACAAATAATGACTGGCCAACAGTCAAGTGTCTTGAACTGGATAACCATAATTTGAAGCCTCCCAAAATTTGCTGTTGCTCCCAGAGGCTTCAGAGCCCCATTGGCTAGTCCACTGATTGCTGTCTAGCCAGCATGTTCCCAGATTCATGGGGACACAGATGTAAACAAAAATGAAGTCTGTGGTGCAATAACTTGCAGTTGAACAAAACTCAATAAGGTTGAGGTGAGATTTTTAACTGTCAGTACTGTCCAACCAACCGATGCCAGCTAACCTTAATTATAAGGACTAGTGCTGTTGCTTGGCAACACCATCACCTGCTCCAAGACTTATGTTGCATAGGCCATGTTTTTGCCACATATCAACAAGTCTTTCCACCATTGCAGTTGCCCAACACATTGCTACAGTAGCTTTTTGTTTCCATGTTACCATTTCAAAGGCCGTCTGTCTCCTCCTAGAACTGCCTTTCTCATTGGCTGCAATGAAAGTACCAACATGATCATAATCATCAAGAGTTTTGCTAATATATATGAAATATGTATGATATTATCGCGGCTATTCTAATGAGTCTGAAACAATTTTGATAGTTTAAGATTACACAGGTTACATAAACCGATCAGATTACAAAATAATCTGGGCTTTCCCTTGGTACCAACCAAGGTCCTGGATCAGATTTCTCTTCTGAATGCTAGGATGGGTGAATTGGGGCTAAGTCAGAACAAAACACATGTAAGGTGAGCAAATCGGGAGAGACTTGTTTTAAAGCATTGATCTAAAGAAGCTACATTGATGATAAATAGAAATACTTAAGGTATAACACTCTGCACACAGGCTTGATCAAGAGTTTTCAGAGTTACTAATATACCAAAAACCAAAATGAGAAAGACTTTAACATTTACAACATATACCTCATACACATAGTGCAACATATACCTATAAAAGCCATGATACAACATTTGTTCGTTCAGGGGCCTACTGTAAAAATCCACTGCACTTTAAGAGCAAAGGCTGATAAACAAAGCTCAACTCCATGGTGCTACAAGAGGACCTGTATTTAAATCAGGCCTTTCTCAAATAAATGCATACAGTACTGTTCCATGACACTGATAGTATACATTTGTAGGCACAGTACATCTAATGTATACTATGTGACTGTTTAAAAAAAAAAAACAACTCACTTTATTGGGGGGAGTCAGATATTTCTGTTATATAGATATATTTCCTAAATTACTCCTACTAGTACATGCCCATGCTACAGTATTGTTTGGCCTGTTTGTGCATGAAATAACCTTTGTACATGAAACTGAAAGGACAGGATATTTTCATAAGGTGCTGTAGGTGCATAAAGGCTAAAAACGGGTCATTTTAGCCGGTTGCTACATGGCTGTTAGGCAACGTGATGGCATCATAATATCTGAAATAGCTAAGAACCTTCAGGGGCCTAAGATGCACCTGTGTGGTAAGTTTGGTTGCTCAATTCCTGATGGTCTAGGAGGAGTTCACAGACAAAAAAACAAACACACAGAGATTTTGTGTATTATAGGACGATTTAATCAGCAATACATCACTTTTATTATCTAAGTCCAGCTACATTGCAGTATCAGTTCATTTTGCTTATCATACATACCATTTGTTACATTATCTCAGTCCCAGGAGGTCATATGGAGATACATCGTGTACTGAAAGCTTCTCCTGACTTCTAGTATGAGGAAGCAACTCTAATTGTCATATGTGAAAAAAAGGCTCTTTTTGGAAAGCAAATGAATCTAGTGCATTGATGTGGCATACAATACCCCTCACTCATAAGAGACGTTAGGTTATACTCAGTGAAAAAACAGCATTTGTAAGCTTCCTGATGATAAAGTACATGCAAGGTCCACCAAGTATATCAGAGAAACCATAAGAACTGTTAAACTTTTAATGAACACCATTCAATGAAGTCAGAAAAATCAACTCTTTTTCCAGGCAATATTCTCAGAGTAATTAATGTATGAGTTTAATATCCTCTGATATAACCCAAAAAATATATGCCATTGTTCTCTCTGACTCTAAAGCAATTCAGTACCTCGGTGAGCATAATGTTTCCCTTCCCCAAGAGAAGTAGTTCCATTTTAACTCAATTGATTCTGCACTTGTGGTTTCCCATTGCCACTTTTTTCAGTCCCACTAAGATGGTGCCTACATTTTCAATGACATCAAATAAAAGGCAATCATCGGTATGGATGAGGAGGGTCCTCAGAGATTGAGGCACCTTCACCATCACAAAGCCCAAGATAGGAAACAAAAGGAGAAACAAGAAGAAAGCACAGCCATAAACTCTAAAAACAGGTCATCTGATAGCATGCTTTTGTAGAAACTTGGACACTGAATAGAAAAATATTTGTTTAGCATGCACTGTGAACTTGTTTAGACAGACGCAATGACAAACAAAAGGGGACTGACAGACAGAGATAGCCAGAGTGGGTTGTGAGGTGTTGCTGGTTTGCATACAATAAACAGTTTGTGAGAAGAGAGTCATCTGTTTTCTCCATGTGATTTTTTTTTTAAGCTTTTGTGAAAGTTTGCCTTGAAGCACTGGCTCTTGTGGCAGAGAAGCACTCCTTAGGCTCTATGTTAGAAAGGACGACTCTCATGTTTAAAGAGTCCAGCTAGAGCACCACTGCAGCTTAAAGATTTTCAACCCAGACTGTCACTATCGCTACACCTACTTCAACCCTCTCAACATTTCACCTGTTGTGTGCCATTTAGCTATACAACTCTAATGAGACACATTCTTTTCTCAAATTTAGGTGTTTTATATGCTGCCAAAAATCACAGGGTAGGCCTCCATCTCTACACATGTACAGCTGCTTTTGTACTGTAATATTTTGCAACCTTTTTTTTAAAAGGAAAAAAAGGAGTCAAAGATTTACAGAGTAGAAGTGAAGGATGAAGGGGCAGTGAGCAACTGGAACAGAAATTTACAAAGCTGTGTTTGAATCATTCTTCAAGAGCAGGGTTTCAATAGGTTATCCACAGAAGAGGAAAAGAAAAAGAAAAGCTTTCATTACCCAGTGCATAAAGCCTAAATGGAAAAGAGACTGTGGAATGGCTGCCTGTGTCTGATAGGGGAATATACTCAGCTCTGATGCCTTGGGTGTTCTGGCCTGCTGCACTCAGGGCTAGCACTGGACCATACAGATTGCTGCCATTATGGAAAGTGGGTCTGTGGTGGCAAATAGACCTAAGCACTCACAAGGCAACATACACTGCTAGAAGCCTCAGGCTCTTTTGGAGATCTGAATATACAGTGTGAGGTGATTTGCATGAAAGTAAAGCTCAAAAAATAAATTTTAATGTAGCTGCTTACTTTGTTTATCCCTTAACAACATAACACTGCAAGCTTTGTTTTTATTGGCATATGTTTTGGATACACTGGGACACAATTGAGTTAAATACTATGCAATATTTAAATGGAAAATCTGTGTTTTGTTGGCCAAAAGTTACAGTATTAACTATCAGTGTAAGCATGCTTGTGTTTACCCTTACAAGGGTAACGAGCTTGGCTCTAATTTGTGCACTGGTTTCAGTGGTGAGGTAGTGAATCATTTGGAGGCTCACCCGAGTGAGTCACTGTGGATAAACAAAACACAACTAATGCATTCTAAATGAGACTTAAACTTAGACTTCCATTTAGGGGCTAAAAGGATCTAACACCAATCCCATGCTGTGAGCTAGCTGGGACCCAGCTTGTTCTAATTCCCAGGGCATCAAATATCACCATTTTGTCAAAGCCACTGGCATCTCAGAGATTTACACAACATGCCCTTTGGCACTGGTTTCTTGATGTGCTGGGCAGAGAAAGCAAAGGCCCAAAAAGTCCCCATGATGTGGCAGGTGTGATGGCATTGGCATAAATCACACAAATGTCAACTAGGAGATCCCCATGTGGGAGCTTTGGTTTTGGACCTCATTTTCTTTTTGTTTGTGTCTAGTTTCTGTTCCAACCCCTTATTGATTGGGGTGACGTACCAAAAGACTTGGGTGTAGGCTTAAATTACCCTGTTTGCAGCATTAACCCGCCATGTTGAAAATTGCTGCTAAATGGTACCCAGTGCACACACCAAGGGGTCTTGTCCAAGAGTCCATATGTGGCAAGTTGGAAGTGAAACCAGGTTCCCAGATCAGATGAGCACAATCTCTGCTGTACAGTGGATTGAGGAATAAAAACACAGCTTTTCCTTAGAAAATCTGTTGCCTCGCCAGATATTCTGCAGAACTGTATTTTTCATATTCATTTCATGGAACATTTGATTTGGAACCTCTTTCCTCCCAGGGGTTTTCAGAGCACTCTTTTCTTCAATGGTCCTCTTCCACTGCTCTTTTGTCATCATGAAGGTGGTTTTGTAATGGCAGCCTTTGGCATTCTGTTTCAGTGTCCTCCACCACAGCATTTATTTCTGCTCTTTATCTGCACTTGAATAGCTGAGCAGTGCTTTTACTTGATTAACTCAGCCTCATTGCAGATAATTTCTTAGTACTGTGAACCAAGGAGAATTGTAATTGAAAACTGTTTCTCTGTACCTAAATTGCCCTTCATTTGTGTTGTAAAATGATGTCTTTTGTTGCAATTTTGAAAATTTAGGCCATTTGCTTTTAAGTGATTATAAGGACAGATTTGCAGACATCCATGGCGGCATGAATCAAATGATCAGTAAATAGAACTCAGTTGTGAAGCAGCTTCAAATCCTCAAACTGACTGCCACTAAACAAAATATTATCAGAGGTAATTCAAAGCATTTTTTCCATATATACAGTAAACAGCTTGCTGTACTATGCATCTATTTGCCACGTTTAGAAGAGTGGGAATGGGAAAGCAGAAATACTGAATTGACAATGAAGACATACCAACTTTGCAACTGGTGAATTTATGGACTATAAAATGAAAAACAGGCTAATCTTCAAAATATAATCTCAGCCTCTAGGCCAGCTGAAATCTATGTGAAGCATACAATGCCCCGGGTAATAGTACTAGCGTCCGATGTCGGTTTTATCAGCATGCTGTGTGTGTGTTTACTGTTTGAGAGGATTCAGAGCTGGATGCATGAAAGCATGCTGAAAAATCATTCTGTTGTTAGTTATTATCATTCAAGTAAATTACTTAGCTACTTTATTATAACATGCAGCATGCAGTGATTGTGCTTTCTGTAGGTTTTGTATGTATAATAGGGTTTGTTGAGAAAATAAAAATGTGTGGTTGCAACTCAGTGGTAGTAATGTATCAAGATTAATTATATATAATCAAGTTTGACTATTCAGCACAGTTTACGTTAAGTAACGATGTGTGCTCTCCACTATGTGGGTTTTAACTGTGTAATTTCAACCATGGACACTGTACTACACTCGGCGACCCAAGAAGGTTCTGGCCAGCTGTGGCCTTTCTGGGTCATGTTCTCAATATGCATGTTCTTCCTATGCCTATGTGGATTTCCTCTGGGTACTCCAGCTTCCTCCCACAGTCCAAAGACATGCATGTTAGGTTAATGGGTGATTCTAAATTGGCTGTGGGTGTGAATGTGAGAGTGTGTAGTTGTCTGTCTTCCTGTGTTGGCCCTGTGATGGGCAGGAGACCTGTTCAGAGTGTACCCTGCCTTTCACTCAAAGTCAGCTGGGATAGGCTGCAGCCTCCTGCGACTCTAAGTTTGGTAAGCGTAAAGACAATGGATGGATGAATGACTTTCTTAACCTTAACCGTAGCTGGCATTTAACCAAGACTGTGGTCTTGGTTAAAAACCTAAACATCAACAGTGAAGCACAAGACAAGATGTGCTTTGTTAACATTTAATCCATTTTTCTCTAACCTTAATCAAAGTGCCCTGTTGCATAACCCTACCAAACAGTCCTCGAGAAACATCTCCATTGTTAGTCTTAAGCTTTGTACACCTATCACCCACTCCAACTACTGACGCTCTTGCATGCAGTAAAAAACACAGCTTTTCCTTCCCTTGAAAAAAACATTGCCACTGAACATAATTTGGCCAACAATTACATTCAGTCAAAAAGTAATCCACAGATTAGCAGCAAGTAAAAGTCATTACAAGTAGACAGTTGTTAAATGGAGACATGGGGATGTAACCAAACCCAATGCTAAAGATTTGCATGTAAGCCATTAGTAACACTCCTGCTATTATCATCACCTAAGGTACTGGCCTCAAAATGAATGATTGTTGATGCTCATCCTATTAAAAAACAAAAAAAGGCAACAAATTGGGGATTATGATGTAGTGCTGAGGCAGCTGGTTCCATCTCAGAGTATGATAAGCAAAACCACAAGGAGTGTGACTGTAATGTGATGAACCCAGACAAAGGTCAAATGACGGCAGGAATGGTCTTTAGATCCACAGTGGCAAGTGTGGTTTCAATTTGAAGTATATTCTATCTGCCATAAACTGTCACATCTATTCTATTCTAGTGTGAGCGCGGTGTGTAGAGCCATGTCCTCTAACACAAAAGCATCTTCTCACTCCAGGTGACCCTCACCTCCCCACAGCAGACCCATTTTAGAATGTTTTTGTATTTTTCATTTTAGTCATCTAACAGCAGTCTCTGCATAACTAAAGCCCTTTGTATTAACTATGCTTGATATATAAATTATATTATATTAAAGTAAACAATCAGAAAGGGTAGTAACTACATAATTAATTGTATTCTAACAATAAAACGTGTTCAATTTAATATAGACATTGTCTGTTATAGGATCCACTGATTAAAATGCATAAACAGTCAGAGTGAGCAACTAGACAGATGAAATCCTTCCTCTAACATCAGAACAGTTAACAAATTTGGTTTCCACAAAAACATAATTCAGTTGGTAATTAGTTATAAACATACCCACATTGCAGGTTAAAATTGATCCAGCAAATTGTTTTAATGACACCCTATTATAGGTGATTGAAGTTTTCACCACTACTGTATACCGGTGCAGGAGGCAGCATTTTTTTTTTTTTTAATTTCTTTGTCAGAGGCAGTAAATTGACCCTTGAGCAATTAAACGCTGTAATGAAGACTGTAATACTGAGTGGTGATGTAACAGAGTAAGGTTGTGCTCTGAAATTGAACTGAATGAATCTCTACAATTTACAGCATCGCTGTGAAGCTTTCAAAGAGAAAACAATACGTTCAGCATTTAATTATTTATTTTTATTAATATTATCATTTAAAAGTGGCGTATATGAGCAATAAAACAAAACTCTTGGTAAGTTTAGCATACTTAGGAGTTTTACTGGAACAGCTTTACTAAATGGTGGCTAACGTAACTAGACATTGGTGCACAACAACCATTCACCAAAACATATACAGAATTATTTTTAAAATGATTCAAACATTTTGGGCGGCACGGTGGGACAGTGGTTAGCACTGTTGCCTCACAGCAAGAAGGTCCTGAGTTCAAATCCACCAGGGCCTTTCTGTGTGGAGTTTGCATGTTCTCCCTGTGTCTGCGTAGGTTCTCTCCTGGTACTCTGGCTTCATCCCACAGTCCAAAGATATGCAGTTATTGAGGCTAGGTTAATTGGTGATTCTAAATTGACTGTAGGTGTGAATGGTTGTCTGTCTCTGTGTTAGCCCTGCGACAGATTGGCGACCTGTCCAGGGCGTACCCCGCCTCTCACCCTATGGCAGCTGGGATAAAAAAAAAAAAAGTGACTTTTTTTAACCAACAGTTACTATAAGCTCTACAGCAAGTAAACAGTGTTAATTATTTAGGAATACTTTCTACTCTGTAGAAAAGAATTACCGCAGAATTAAAAGTGAGAGTTGCTGCTCCCTTTACCATTTTCTTCTGCAAAAGATTTTAATTGAATTTATAATATTATGGTATTCACACCTGGTACATGATTTCCCTCTTCTCCTCTATAGTCCAGTGCTCAAAAAGATTTTAATTTATGCATAAAGGTTTTCAGAGGGAAAAACTAAATACATGATGCGAATTGTCATTTCACTTGGTGTGTATAATTGATTTAATGCAGCTTCTTAACACTGGCCTCCCTCAGTTGCATCTGACAGGCCTCAGGTTAATGGTGTGAAAACAGGGACACTGCTTTCCCCCAACCTGTCAACTGGTAATTGGTCAACAGCCTCCTTTAATAGCAGGCTGCCATAGGCAACAGCAAACACTTCTTAAATGGTGTACAGAATAATTGGTGAGGAATAAACAAGGAGGGCTTGAGTAAGTGTACTTAATGTCAACTGTGTGTCCCTTTCTTTATTTTACAGGTTATTCATCCATGCACACAAGAGAGACACAGGATGCAGGACACTGGCAGAAACAACAAGATGAGACCATTTAATGATGGTACCCTCTAAGGAAAAAAGCACAAGCCAAGCCGAGGTGGTGGAAACTCTTTTAAGCATTGCCACAAGTTCACTGCAGGCAATCCTCAATCTAAAGGCAGATATTCAATATTTTTCTGATTGATACATGGAGATAATATCCGGTGTCATACATCCATCAATGAAGAGGAAGCAAATAAAAGGACTGTTTCTGGCCCTGAGAAAGGCTGAACAGCTGTACTGAAACCACAGTGGTATCACGCCCCTTTCATTCTTTTGGCCCTGCACATGACTCTCAGAGAAGCACCAATGGCCTGCAGCTTAGGCATGGTGATGAGTGCCTTGTTTTGGTCTGTAGCCATTGTATATTTGACTCATATTGGCAGAGTCAGTGGAGACTGCTGGTTAATTGAGGGTGAAAAGGGCTTTGTATGGCTTGCAATTTGTAGTCAAAACCAACCACCCTATGAGGCCATCCCACAGCATATCAACAGCACCATTGTGGACCTTCGTCTGAATGAAAACAAAATCAAAAGTATCCATTATTCTGCTCTTAGTCGCTTTGCCAACTTGACCTACCTGAACCTGACCAAGAATGAAATTTCTTACATAGAAGACGGGGCCTTTTCTGCTCAGTTTAACTTGCAAGTCCTTCAAATGGGCTTCAATAAGTTGCGGAACCTGACAGAGGGGATCCTCAGGGGTTTAGGAAAGCTGCAGTACCTCTACCTCCAGGCAAACCTGATTGAGACTGTGACACCTAATGCCTTTTGGGAATGCCCCAACTTAGAGAACATTGACCTCTCCATGAACCGAATCCAGCAGTTAGATGGGTCCACATTTGCCAGTTTAACTAAACTTACCACCTGCGAGTTGTACACTAACCCTTTCAACTGCTCATGTGAATTACTTGGTTTTGTCAAATGGCTCTCAGTTTTCCCAAACAGGACGAATGAACGAATGGTCTGCGACTCCCCACCTGGGGTCTCCGGTTATAGCTTACTGAGCCAGAATCCTAATAATCCAAACTATCGAAATGCATTGCACATGCTTACCACTGTGTGTACTGATGACTATGTAACACCATTTATTACTGTGTCCATTGAGTCAACAACACTACCACCGGACTCAACACTTTGTGGCGTGGAAGATTGTCCATCAGGAACAGAACCAGAAGACTTTACCATCAGTACACCTGAAAACGATGTTCAGGGAACCCCTCTGATGAAAGTGAAGCAAGTAACGAATACAGGTGCCACTATCGCAGTTCATATTCCTCATGTCTTTGAGAAGATGTACATCCTGGTTCTTTACAACAACAGTTTTTTCACGGTTATTCAAACCCTGAAACATATAAAAGAGGACATTGAATTAAAAAACCTTGAACCCCACACCAACTACACCTATTGTGTTGCTTCAGTACGTAACTCTCTTAGACACAATCATACATGTCTGACAGTCTCCACTGGCCCTCGGAATGGAAAGGATAGAGTTGTAAACAACCCAACTGCTACTCACTACATTATGACAATTTTAGGCTGCCTCTTCAGCATGGTTATATTTCTTGGGGTTGTTTACTATTGTTTGCGAAGAAAGCGCCAGCAAGATGAAAAGCACAAAAAATCAGGAAGTCTAAAGAAAAACATAATGGAACTAAAATATGGACAAGAGCTGGAGGGTGGGACTATATCTCGAATGTCGCAGAAGCAGTTGTTGGCAGGGGAGAGCATGGCACGTATGCCATACTTACCATCTGCAAGTGAAATGGAGCAGTATAAATTTCAAGAGATAAGTGATACTCCTAAAATGATGAAGGGAAATTACATGGAGGTGCGAAGTATGGATCACCATGACCGCAGGGAGTGTGATATGGGAATAGCTGGGAATAGTCAGGGATCAGTGGCAGAAATTTCCACAATTGCAAAAGAGGTGGATAAAGTCAATCAGATCATAAACAACTGCATAGATGCTTTAAAGTCAGAGTCCACCTCTTTTCAAGGAGTGAAATCTGGAGCAGTGTCCACTGCAGAGCCCCAGCTTGTACTAATATCAGAACACCCACAAAGTAAATCTGGCCTTCTGTCTCCAGTGTATAAGGACAGCTACCACCACTCTCTGCAGAGACATCGGACTTCTGATGTCTCTCCAAAGAGGCCCAGTACAGCCACAGGAGGGCCCATGCGAAGCCCCAGGCCTTATCGCTCTGAATCCAAGTACATAGAGAAAACTTCCCCAACAGGAGAGACCATCCTCACTGTAACACCTGCTGCTGCCATCCTGAGGGCTGAGGCAGAAAAGATCCGCCAGTACAGTGCCCACCGGCACTCCTATCCCGATGCTCAGATAGAGGAGCTCGAAGGACCTGACAGCCACAAGTCCTCCATGTTGGAGCCTCTCACTCACTCCCGCTCCAGAGACTTAGCATATTCCCAGATGTCTTCTCAGTACCACAATCTAAGCTACTCCTCCAGTCCTGAATACTACTGCAAACCTTCACACAGCATCTGGGAGCGATTCAAACTCCACCGGAAACGGCATAAAGATGACGAGTACATGGCTGCGGGGCATGCACTGCGTAAGAAAGTCCAGTTTGCAAAGGATGAGGACCTCCATGATATTTTAGACTACTGGAAAGGTGTATCAGCCCAACATAAATCCTAACCTATCTAGTTTGTTTGTTTGTTTGTTTGTTTGTTTTTTGTTTTTTTAAAGGACAACACATTGCAGAAATGACACAGCAACCTCATCTGACAACTGAATTAATGGATACTTCCGTAATATAATCAAATTCTCACTCACATGTATCACATTCTCTTTTGACTGTGAAGAAAATGGGGTAAAGATTCTTTCAATTTGTCTTATTGTAAAGCATTCATCGGGAAAACTATATTGCAAATAAATAATATATATGTTACAATGGATAATAGGTTTTTTGGGTATCGCATGGCCAAGTCCTGTGACAGTGGATTTGCTGTTGTGTAATATGAACCTACTATATGAAGATACGTCTACTGAAACCTCAATATTTTTTGAAGAACTGTCCAGACCCTCCATTTAAAATGAACATTTCTTTCTTCCCTCCTTGCATATATTTAATTCAAAACTATGTACAGATATGGGTTTCTATATTTGCAGTGTTTGCTGTGTAAATGGAAAAGTGTTAGTGTATGAATCAGGTTTAACAAATGGAGCGCTGTCCACTTAGTTGTTTATAAAGAACCACTTTAAACCCATGAGAACATTTGTCATTTTATCACCATCGCCTGTTTTTTTAACCTATTTTTTTTTGTTTGTTTGTTTGTTTGTTTTTTAAGGCTTTTACATTTTTTGTATGATTCAGATGGATTCAGTCCCCTGAATCACACCACGCAGTATTCACTGAATAGATCTCGAAAGACTTCAAAAGTGCAGTATAGATCATGCTGTAGTAAAGGTCTCTGTCATTAGTTTCATGAACCACCATTTCTATCTTATGTACCAAAGTTAAAAGAAAAAACCTGAAATGTTTACAATAATTCTGCACGGCCTGGGGATCATAACATACAGTAGTTCCATGTAGATTTTTCTTTTTCTGTCCTATGGGTTACACCTTCAAAAGAGAAAACATTGGGAAACAATGACATCCACACACAGGATGTGGTGTTGAAGCCTACTATTAATTACTAATATTTCAAAGGGAAGACAGCTGTACTTTGTTACCTGTTGTTTAGGTACACTGACAGATGTTGTGCCCTGCAGGCAGCCCGATGGATGAATGTAACAGATATGTATTCTGATCTGTCTATGGCAGCTTTTATGTATATTTTCAAGGAAATATTTATTTAATGCTATTAACTACTGTGTTTTTGTTTTTCCTTTGCTTCAATATTTCTTCCAGTGTATTATATTGCATAATGTCTGATCCAATAAATGGAGGAAAGTAGTTTGTTTTTCAGATGGGCCTTGTTGCTTGCTGAGAGGTTTCATTTTATTTTTATCTGCTAGGCTGTTAAATCTTTTTGTATATTATGAAAGCTTCATACCAGGCAAATATCAACATGCTATAGTAAAATTTGAGAATGTGAAACTGAATCCTCTGACTTACTGGCTGTGAATTTGTATATCTTGATTTTTTTTTTAGTACATATAAGACTTAACACTTTCTCTTTCTAAGTTGTTTATATAAATTATTCCAAACAGGCTCATGATGATTCATCACATATGTATGAATGAGGAGTCAATATGTACTTTTCCCTTGCTCATTTTGAAGAAGTATTATGATGTACCTTTTAATGTATCATCAATGTAGGATTTAGTTTTATTAAAAAGCAGAGAACATCTCTTTGTGGTTCCACGGTTAAATTTTACATGATTTTAAAGTATTATTATCGCTGTCAGTTTAAGGAAACAAAGAAAACTGCTTACCCGAGTAGAAGCAGGTCTTCCTTGAATTTTTCTCTTTACAAATGTAATGCTTTTTTTCATGAATTTAACCCCACAAATTGCAAAACAAAATCCAAATAAATGCACATTTTCCATCCATCCAGGTTTTATATTAAAAGTCAGTTCATCAGACTGGTGGCCAGTCCAGTTGGGTATCATTAAACCAATATAGAAGAAGAAGAAGAAGAAGATGCAGTAAGATGATGTAACTAAAAGTCACAAGTCAAACTTCAAATAAAAGAAAGCAATGTGAAATTGATTTCCAAATATGGAAATATGGCATCATTATCATTAGCATTCATTTATCTTTTGTATTAATTTGAGGAACATTAGAGTCTCCTCATTCCTTCGTGCAGATCTTCACTTGACACTTAAGTCACATAATTCATATACATCATGATTAATTCACTAACCCTGTTTCCATTGCACTTTGGTGCACTTTTTGCTTTCACTGATTTATCAACCCTTCAACCTCAGCCAAGTTCAAAAATCCTTTGCACTTGTTTCATCAGTTTCAAAAAAGGTGGTTTTATTTTTCTGTGTGCAGATGCAAACCTACTGCAACATTCCAAGGTGGGTTAGACCAAAGAGAGTATAGTCTACAGATGGCTGATGATGCTTTAGCTAAAATATGGTCAGAACTTTCATCTGTAAAACTAGTCAACCCATTTGTTTTCGTTTGCTCCTTGCTGCTGTTTCTAAAGAATCCCCACTTGCATCTCTCAGTATGGTACAAATCTCTGCCTTTCAAGTGCAAATGAATATTAAACAGTTCATGATCAATGAATTAAAGCATGAAAGAAAGGCAGACATATGCTGTTATGTATGCATTTTGTGCTCAGGTGAGAATCAGAGTCTGCAATCTGATAGTAGAACTGACCTGAGGAAATGAATTTATCTGGTGAAAATTGTTTTCATGAGCTCTTTTTTTCCATTAAACACTGAGTGTGTAAGTATAACTGCAGGCATTTATTACCCCATTTGTATTTTTTCTGTGTCATAATTCTGTGTCCATTTCATCTAAGTGTGTCATGAAGCTGTTTTTATTCATTAATGTGAAATGAAGCATTTATGAGCCTGATGTGAATGTCTTATATAAGCACCTTGTAAAGTGTTAACTGGGCTGTCTGACTTAATACTTCAACCGCCTTAAGATTTTGGGATATGTGTACAAGAGTAAATTTCCTTTTGTTTTATTTCCAGTGTTGATACTGTTGTTGAGTCTCCATTTGTTATTTTTATAAAAAGCATTTCAGTATCTCCTGAGAGCTGTCAGGTTTCTAGTTCATTTAGCTATTTAGCAACATGTTTTTATACTGCATATTGTAGCACTTCTGTGTCTAATAAGAGTTTTAAGTGTTGAGAAAACCTTTAGAAAGATCAACAGTTGTTGTTCAAGTGCATCAAAACAAACAAGAGCACAAAATGTCTTGTTTTTTATTTTATTTCTTAATACTATGTTATCTGCTTTCAGACAAAGTACTGTGAAATAAAGTTAAGGGTGCACATACAGTGTACACTCAGCATCTTTCTTATAAGTTTTTATGTCAGAATCACTTTAAAGCTTATCTAATGTCATTTGTCCACCTGCGGTCTGTGCTATGAAGTGATACAACTGACTTATCTAAGTAACGTAAAAGGTAACTTTTTGAAGTTGGGTATAACTTCCCAATTAACCCATTCTACAAAAAATGGGTAAGTGTTACTCAAGATATGTTGTCACGGTGATTAACGCTGTATCTGCAAACTGCTTGATGCAGGTAATGTTCAAGATAACAGATCAGCATAACCTACTGAACAATCAATTCAAATAGCATTACCATTCATTGAAGATACTATGGACCTCAATGTGCAGGTTGCCTTCCTGGCTTTGGCTGTAGCAACTGTCCTGCTTTTAGCCTGTACTATATTTTTAAATTCTTCATATTGGTTTAGAAAAAGCAGAAAACAGAGCAAGTAGGACATCTTACTAATGGCTCAGTCACACTAGAGTAAAAATCAGATGGCAACCTGCTTGCAACTAGGAAAAAAATGGTGGTTGTCTGGTGATTGCATTGAATTTTTTGGTATTTAGTAACCAACCAGTCACTCAGAGGTTGAGAGTGCAACACTGCCAACCTCTGGGTGACAATTTACGATCGGAAGGTGGTTGCACAGGTCACTTGGTGAGAGACAACCTGTCTCCAAACAATCATATTCAGACTCAACTGACTGCAATCCCTCTCAGACAGATTTGAAAATAATAGCTGTCTAATTTATAAACACAGACAGATTGCCAACAGGTTGCAATCAGTCTGAGTCAGTCTGCACCGATCAGTGCAACTCGTCTGTGGAGCGTCTCTTTGCAACTGGGGACTCAACTCACCTGGTTGTCAGCTGGTTGTATTCTGGTTATATTGCTATATAAAAGCAAGGTTGCTGAGCATCTATGTCATTTTGTAGTTAAATCGCCGTCCTGCAGCAACTACGTCACTATTTGTGGAGGAATTTCTGAATTTCTGTTTCAAATCTATGAGGTTCTGGATGGTCTCTGAATGTCATTCATTTCTGTTTAATGTGAA